>JARQWZ010005503.1:0-70000 GCA_033150135.1 Gobio occitaniae
CACACACACACACACACAGACACACACACACACACACACACACACACACTCCTTACACACACACACACTCACTCGCTCGCTCGCTCACTCTCACACACACACACGCTCACACTCACTCTCACACACACACACACACACACACACACACACACACACACACACACACACACACACACACACTCCTTACACACACACTCACTCAAACAAACTCACACTTGCACTCACATGCACACACACACGCGTGCGCGCGCGCACACAGCGAACGATGAGCTCATGATTAAGACTCTCATTGTTTAGACTCATGATTCTTATCTAAAACTAGCGTATTACTGAAGAAATGAAGATGATAAGTGTCCAGTCCTGCTCCTGGAGGGCCAGTGTCCGGCAGAGTTCAGCTCCAACCCCAGATAAACACACCAGAACCAACTGATCACGGTCTTGGGCATGCTAGAAACTGCTGGATCCCAGCTCTGCAGGCCCTCCAGCTCCAGGCCACGCTGGGTGTGTTTGTGTAATTCCGGCTCTGTCCTCATGGGGGCAGCGTTTCTCCAGCCATGTTGTCTTGTTTACAGTGAAACCTGCACAGGCAGGCGGCATGAAATCACAATCGACCCTGTTTATTTGGTTAATGCACATTCCTGGTCTTATTGTGAGCCATTCATCAAGGAATGTTTTTCACATAAACATAACGAGTTTCCTTTTGTGCGGATGTCACTTGGTGTGTGTGTGTGTGTGTGTGTGCGATTGAATAGTGTTTAATACCCGGACTTGCATTCAGTTCTCCTTTTATAAGAAGTCAATCAAAATAGCACTGCAAAATAATATAAATTTCTTTTATTAATTACTCGTGCACAGTCAGTTAGTGTAATTTTCTACATAATTAAGTTGAATTGTGATTTACCGGTCGGTTTTTTGACACGTCTTGTCGGTCTCCATGACTGCCGTCACAACAGTGTGTGTGATACATGCAGATGAAATAGTTTTTGTTGGCAAAGGAGAGAGAGTTTGGGATTGCGAGAGGCTTTACCAGGAAAAATGTCATCTAAAATCATATAATATGGTATTTTTGACAGCTTATAATGTGCACAGGGCAATAATTACAGATGTGCTAACCACCTGCTGTAAACCTCTGAGAAAATAAATCAATACATAATTACATAGACGAGGGGTTGCAGGGATCCAAACATTACAGTTCTGTTACAATTCCCTAATGTTGTTTCGCAGCTGCATGACTTTATTCTGTTGAGATGCTGTTGTTCTTATAATGCTGTACCTCATAACTTTACTCTTTAACTCTCCCAACAACCTTTAACTTTTCTCGCGTGACAGTTCAGTGTCAGTTCTGTTTCAGTGCTAATAGAGAGGTTAGCGCCCTAAGCCTTTTCTAAAATGATTTAGCTCTAATATCTCTTACTCGGTTTAGCATTCATGTTCTGCCGGGGCAGATGTAGGTCACGCTGCCAAATTTAACAGCTCTCTTTAGACAAGCGTTAGTGGCTAGAAGCTCACTTTCACCCTCCTCCTGTCGCTGCTTCACTTCTGTCGCTCTGTCCTTGGGACGCAAACACAACTAGCGCGACCGCAGCGCTTCACTGTCACGGAGGATTCAAATGTATTGGGAATAATTTCTTAAATGTCAAACCAGATAGTACTTTTTAACTAAAGGGGTGGTAAAACACGATTTCACTTTACTAACTTTAGCTAGCGTGTAATGTTGCTGCTTGAGCATAAACAACATCTGCAAAGTTGCAACGTTCAAAGTTTAAAGCAAAGGGAGATATTTGCTTTTTTTTTTTTGCGACTACAGACATTCCTCCAGGGTTGCTGACATCACCAGCCCCAATATTTACATAAACCCCTCCTCCGAGAATATTAAATAAGGCGGGCGAGGCCATTTTGTATCGCCGCGGGGAAGAGTTGTTGCGGCATAGTTAGTAGGCTGGAGTGTTGTTGAGGTTAGTAGGCTGGAGTGTTGTTGTGGTATAGTTAGTAGGCTGGAGTGTTGTTGAGGTTAGTAGGCTGGAGTGTTGTTGCGGTATAGTTAGTAGGCTGGAGTGTTGTTGTGGTATAGTTAGTAGGCTGGAGTGTTTTTGTGGTATAGTTAGTAGGCTGGAGTGTTGTTGCGGTATAGTTAGTAGGCTGGAGTGTTGTTGTGGTATAGTCAGTAGGCTGGAGTGTTGTTGTGGTATAGTTAGTAGGCTGGAGTGTTGTTGTGGTATAGTTAGTAGGCTGGAGTGTTGTTGCGGTATAGTTAGTAGGCTGGAGTGTTGTTGTGGTATAGTTAGTAGGCTGGAGTGTTGTTGCGGTATAGTTAGTAGGCTGGAGTGTTGTTGTGGTATAGTTAGTAGGCTGGAGTGTTGTTGTGGTATAGTCAGTAGGCTGGAGTGTTGTTGTGGTATAGTTAGTAGGCTGGAGTGTTGTTGCGGTATAGTCAGTAGGCTGGAGTGTTGTTGTGGTATAGTTAGTAGGCTGGAGTGTTGTTGCTGTATAGTGAGTAGGCTGGAGTGTTGTTGTGGTATAGTTAGTAGGCTGGAGTGTTGTTGTGGTATAGTTAGTAGGCTGGAGTGTTGTTGCTGTATAGTGAGTAGGCTGGAACGTTGTTGAGGTTAGTAGGCTGGAGTGTTGTTGCGGTATAGTTAGTAGGCTGGAGTGTTGTTGCGGTATAGTTAGTAGGCTGGAGTGTTGTTGTGGTATAGTTAGCAGGCTGGAGTGTTGTTGTGGTATAGTTAGTAGGCTGGAGTGTTGTTGTGGTATAGTTAGAAGGCTGGAGCGTTGTTGAGGTTAGTAGGCTGGAGTGTTGTTGTGGTATAGTTAGTAGGCTGGAGTGTTGTTGTGGTATAGTTAGTAGGCTGGAGTGTTGTTGCTGTATAGTGAGTAGGCTGGAGTGTTGTTGTGGTATAGTTAGTAGGCTGGAGTGTTGTTGTGGTATAGTTAGTAGGCTGGAGTGTTGTTGCTGTATAGTGAGTAGGCTGGAACGTTGTTGAGGTTAGTAGGCTGGAGTGTTGTTGCGGTATAGTTAGTAGGCTGGAGTGTTGTTGCGGTATAGTTAGTAGGCTGGAGTGTTGTTGTGGTATAGTTAGTAGGCTGGAGTGTTGTTGCGGTATAGTTAGAAGGCTGGAGCGTTGTTGAGGTTAGTAGGCTGGAGTGTTGTTGTGGTATAGTTAGTAGGCTGGAGTGTTGTTGTGGTATAGTTAGTAGGCTGGAGTGTTGTTGCTGTATAGTGAGTAGGCTGGAGTGTTGTTGTGGTATAGTTAGTAGGCTGGAGTGTTGTTGTGGTATAGTTAGTAGGCTGGAGTGTTGTTGCTGTATAGTGAGTAGGCTGGAACGTTGTTGAGGTTAGTAGGCTGGAGTGTTGTTGCGGTATAGTTAGTAGGCTGGAGTGTTGTTGCGGTATAGTTAGTAGGCTGGAGTGTTGTTGTGGTATAGTTAGCAGGCTGGAGTGTTGTTGTGGTATAGTTAGTAGGCTGGAGTGTTGTTGTGGTATAGTTAGAAGGCTGGAGCGTTGTTGAGGTTAGTAGGCTGGAGTGTTGTTGTGGTATAGTTAGTAGGCTGGAGTGTTGTTGTGGTATAGTTAGTAGGCTGGAGTGTTGATGCGGTATAGTTAGTAGGCTGGAGTGTTGTTGCGGTATAGTCAGTAGGCTGGAACGTTGTTGAGGTTAGTAGGCTGGAGTGTTGTTGTGGTATAGTTAGTAGGCTGGAGTGTTGTTGCGGTATAGTTAGTAGGCTGGAGTGTTGTTGTGGTATAGTTAGTAGGCTGGAGTGTTGTTGTGGTATAGTTAGTAGGCTGGAGTGTTGTTGCGGTATAGTTAGTAGGCTGGAGTGTTGTTGCGGTATAGTCAGTAGGCTGGAACGTTGTTGTGGTATAGTTAGTAGGCTGGAGTGTTGTTGCGGTATAGTTAGTAGGCTGGAGTGTTGTTGTGGTATAGTTAGCAGGCTGGAGTGTTGTTGTGGTATAGTTAGTAGGCTGGAGTGTTGTTGTGGTATAGTTAGTAGGCTGGAGTGTTGTTGTGGTATAGTTAGTAGGCTGGAGTGTTGTTGTGGTATAGTTAGTAGGCTGGAGTGTTGTCGCGGTATAGTTAGTAGGCTGGAGTGTTGTTGCGGTATAGTTAGTAGGCTGGAGTGTTGTTGTGGTATAGTTAGTAGGCTGGAGTGTTGTTGTGGTATAGTTAGAAGGCTGGAGTGTTGTTGTGGTATAGTTAGAAGGCTGGAGTGTTGTTGTGGTATAGTTAGTAGGCTGGAGTGTTGTTGTGGTATAGTTAGCAGGCTGGAGTGTTGATGCGGTATAGTTAGTAGGCTGGAGTGTTGTTGCGGTATAGTTAGTAGGCTGGAGTGTTGTTGTGGTATAGTTAGTAGGCTGGAGTGTTGTTGCGGTATAGTTAGTAGGCTGGAGTGTTGATGCGGTATAGTTAGTAGGCTGGAGTGTTGTTGCGGTATAGTAGGCTGGAGTGTTGTTGCGGTATAGTTAGTAGGCTGGAGTGTTGTTGCGGTATAGTTAGTAGGCTGGAGTGTTGTTGCGGTATAGTTAGTAGGCTGGAGTGTTGTTGCGGTATAGTTAGTAGGCTGGAGTGTTGTTGTGGTATAGTTAGTAGGCTGGAGTGTTGTTGTGGTATCGTTAGTAGGCTGGAGTGTTGTTGCGGTATAGTTAGTAGGCTGGAGTGTTGTTGTGGTATAGTTAGTAGGCTGGAGTGTTGTTGTGGTATAGTTAGTAGGCTGGAGTGTTGTTGTGGTATAGTTAGTAGGCTGGAGTGTTGTTGAGGTTAGTATGCTGGAGTGTTGTTGTGGTATAGTTAGTAGGCTGGAGTGTTGTTGTGGTATAGTTAGTAGGCTGGAGTGTTGTTGTGGTATAGTTAGTAGGCTGGAGTGTTGTTAGTAGGCTGGAGTGTTGTTGTGGTATAGTTAGTAGGCTGGAGTGTTGTTGTGGTATAGTTAGTAGGCTGGAGTGTTGTTGTGGTATAGTTAGTAGGCTGGAGTGTTGTTGCTGTATAGTGAGTAGGCTGGAGTGTTGTTGTGGTATAGTTAGTAGGCTGGAGTGTTGTTGAGGTTAGTATGCTGGAGTGTTGTTGTGGTATAGTTAGTAGGCTGGAGTGTTGTTGTGGTATAGTTAGTAGGCTGGAGTGTTGTTGTGGTATAGTTAGTAGGCTGGAGTGTTGTTAGTAGGCTGGAGTGTTGTTGTGGTATAGTTAGTAGGCTGGAGTGTTGTTGTGGTATAGTTAGTAGGCTGGAGTGTTGTTGTGGTATAGTTAGTAGGCTGGAGTGTTGTTGCTGTATAGTGAGTAGGCTGGAGTGTTGTTGTGGTATAGTTAGTAGGCTGGAGTGTTGTTGCGGTATAGTTAGTAGGCTGGAGTGTTGTTGCGGTATAGTTAGTAGGCTGGAGTGTTGTTGAGGTTAGTAGGCTGGAGTGTTGTTGTGGTATAGTTAGTAGGCTGGAGTGTTGTTGTGGTATAGTTAGTAGGCTGGAGTGTTGTTGTGGTATAGTTAGTAGGCTGGAGTGTTGTTGTGGTATAGTTAGTAGGCTGGAGTGTTGTTGTGGTATAGTTAGTAGGCTGGAGTGTTGTTGTGGTATAGTTAGTAGGCTGGAGTGTTGTTGAGGTTAGTAGGCTGGAGTGTTGTTGCCGCAATGCCGACGAAACGCTGTTATTTTCATCCGGATTGCAGGTCCACTTTGTTCAGCCTTCCTAGGGACGGGGGAGTTAGGGATCACCGTAGGGCTGGGCGATATATCGCATGACATTGTTAGGCGCATCTCGTCAGTAAAGCCGGTTCGTTGATTAGTAGTAAATCGTCATCACCTGCTTTCAGATGGAGCGGCATTTACTACACAGAGCCGTAGTTCACTGACAAGCTGAGCCATATCGCATTAATATCGCAGGCGATACGTCCGTCATAATTAATGTGATATGGCTCAGCTTGTCAGTGAACTACGGCTCTGTGTAGTAAATGCCGCTCCATCTGAAAGCAGGTGATGACGATTTACTACTAATCAAGGAACCGGCTTTACTGACGAGATGCGCCTAACAATGTCATGCGATATATCGCCCAGCCCTTGATCAATGGTTCATTTATTTTTAACTTGGTCCCTCATAATTATTACCCAAATCTCGCTCTCTGTGCTGCACATTTCACGGAGGAAAGCTTCCACAATCTTCGCGAGTTCAATGCAGGATTCGCACAACGGCTTGTCCTGAAAGCTGGATTTAAAAACAGAAGCTGTTTACGGGCCACAACCTGTAAGTGTGATTTATTTTTCGTTGATGTGTTTTCCTGTAATTGTTCGTATTGTTAATTGTACGTTGTAGCAAAGGAGTAAACAGATGACAACGCTGTTTGGCTCTACAAACCAGTTAAATGTTAAATGCTCATTCATACTTAACGTTATCTGACAAACATCTAACGTTACAAACTTTTTTAAAAATCTCAACAGTGAACTCGGAATTAGTGTAAATTATTCTTTGATTAGAACTTTTATGTATTGTTTATCTACAGGCTTGCTAAACATGGTTCTGTGTTTGATTTGGCTACTAGTTTGTTTTGGGTTTATAGTTCTTCCGACAGATATTTGGCTATAATTATTCTAAAAATACAAAAGTTAAAGTGCCATTCAGTAGCAATCACTATAGATCCGCAGTCTTTACTCTTGAGGACTGAACAGGTTCTGCTCGATCGTCTTCACTAAAAATGTTCTGGGTCTGATTCGGGCTCAGATTGGTATGGTTTTATTGACGCCATTGTTTCTAATATTACCCAAAGCACAGTCTACCGGTAAAGGGAAGGGGCGTGACGTTTCTGACAAACGTGCACTAGGCGGTTAGCGAAACACAACACACTGGGCCAGTTGACCAATCTGAGCCCTTTGCGTATTTTTGAGGGACCGGCTTCATAGAGCCCGGAAACCATCAGACCGTTTTTACAAGGAGGGACAGAGCAGTGTAGAATAAAGCTCAAATATATCGTTAGCCTCATAGCATAATTGCCCAGATCATATTTCAATGTTATTGGACTTAGGCAATTATGCTATGAGGCTAACGATATGAAAAATATTGCAATTTTTTAAAAACTAAGCATGAACACATGTTACAGTGCACCCCACAAACACAATCAAGCCTTCGGTGTGTTTTACCACCCCTTTAAGGCAATGTGGTTTACCTCACTTTTGTCTTTTATCTAATTCTCTCACATTGTTTGCTAGGCCTCCAGACAGAGAGTTAGCCATGTTTACTGTAAATACAAAAAGCCTATAGGCTACATTTAAAGGGATAGTTCACCCCAAAATGGATGCACATTTTTTGTTTATAACTAAGATCAATGCTCTAAAAACATTTAAAAAAACTGGACATTTGAACGTTCAAAGAACATAGTTTTGTTAGCTGGATAGTATCAGACTTATGGTATTATTTCAGTGCTTTGGCTATTCCCATAAACCGCTCAAACCTGCTGTGATATTAAGTGTTGAGCAATATGTTTTACGTGGCTACAACATTCTTGCAAATCAAAGATAGCGCAAGGTCAGAGTTAAGGGCAATATAAGCTAATGTGCCTGATCTGAGCTCTCACCAGATTTCATATTCAGCGCAGGGAGAATGAGACGCACTCATGCGGAAAGCGCACCGGCGGAGAATTGGCCTGAATCAAGGGCTTATATTGAGTGTGTTTGACTGAGATTGGCTGTATAATGAATCTCTGAACTTATTTGAGCTCCATCTCATTTTCGAGATGGTTCAGTGGCGTGTGACTGCGTTAGCATATGGGTATGTGTGTTTCGTGTGTGTGTGTGTGTGTGTGTGTGTGTGTGCGCTTGAAGAGAAACAACATGACAAGCCCTGCACTTCAGTGCTAATGCTGATCTGTCAGTGTGCTGTTGACAGATCCAAACCAGCCCAGTTCCGCCCCCCTCATCCCAAACGTCAAACCCAGGCCACTTCAACCCCCACCTTCCCATCCCTCACCCCATCCCCTTTCCCCTGAGAGATCCCAGTCTTATTAGTGGCGAGAGGAAGAGAGCGAGTGAGCGAGAGAAGCACTTTGTCCTCATACGCCCTCTGAGACGACCCTCCCACCATGGGGCGGCAGTAACGGATCTAAACGTTCACCCCGCTCCCCATTAGAGCTTTCTGTGGATCTTTACCCTCGTCATGCCAACTCGGATGATGACCAGCACGCAAAGAAACATCGCCATGATTTTATTAGAGTAAACAGTAATTTATTGCTTTAAAATTGTGTATTCTATGAGAGCTTGTTTCCACCACTGAATAAAAAACAAGCCCCACAATGCAAGTAAATCACTCGCATATATACAACCAAATTTCAATCCCCCGGTTAATTTCGACCAGAAACTCATTTTAATGTGAGTGTTCATCGGAGTGGTCCAAGACCTTAAAGGGTTAGTTCACCCAAAAATGAAAATTCTGTCATTAATTACTTCCCCTCATGTCGTTGGACACCCGTAAGACCTCCGTTCATCTTCAGAACACAAATGAAGATATTTTAGTTGAAATCTGATGGCTCTGAAAGGCCCCCAATGGCACTTTACACTCTCAAGACCCTTAAAAGGTACTAAAGACGTCGTTACAAAGTCCATCTCACTACAGTGGCTCTACAATAACTTTATGAATCGGCGAGAATAGTTTTTGTGCGCAAAAAAACCCTAAATAACGACTTATATAGTGATGACGATTTCAAAACAAGGCATCATGAAGCTTCGAAGCGTTCATGATGCCTTGAACGCTTCGAAAACCAAAAAACTAAATTTAAATTATTTAAACGAGCACAAATGAATTATGCTTAATTTAATCGGGCCATAATAATTTTTTTCAGTATACCTAAAAAAACTGAAAAGCACTGCATATTTAATTTGTATATTAATCCAATATCTGTATTTCTGCTATTGCTTGTAGTTTGATTATTTGTTCTTAGTGTATTACAGACGGTTTACTTGTCTTTAATAGTGTTTGAAATGAAGCCTATATTTTATATTATATATGTAAAAAGTCATCCGAGTAAAATAAAAATAGCTCAAACTCAGACAGTGTGTCCATTGAGGGTTGCTCTTGTAATTGCGAGTTTATATCTCACAATTCAATCTCACAAAATGCTTTTCCCTCACAATTGCAACATTATTTCTCAGAATTGCACGTTTATATTTCACAATTCTGACTGTATAGATTGCAGTCGTGACTTTATTTCTCACAACTGCTAGAGAAATAGTCCGAAGTGTGAGATAAGCGTTCTGAAGCTCAGGAGCTTCTGGAAGAGGTGTAGGATAGCACTTGTCACTGAGAGCTCTGCAGCGATCCAGACGCTCCGCATCTTATGCGTTCAGACATCCTGTCTTCCTTCCTTCCTTTAATCTGTTGAGAAAAGCCCAGCTGTCAGAGCCGCACTGTGAGTGAGTGTTACAGACAGGCGTTCTCCCTCATCGGCAGGCCTGCGCAGAATCACTTTTACACAGAAAGAGCTGAGATTTCTGCACCACAACTGCAGACAGTTTGGCTTAAGAAGCACACTAGACTTTTACAATTATTTTGGAATTATTAAATATGATGAACAATGTCATGCTCCAGAGCTTCTGCTCTGAATTTGTTTTATAAATTATACACAATAAGTTCAATAAAAATGTTAATATTGTCTCAGAAATGTGGTAAATTTCTCCTGATTTTCACTATCTGTGATGTTTGGATTCTCTTTGGGTCAATATCTTGACGCTACATACTCTCATATTTTCTGCGTAAGCTTTATTTTATGCATTGCGATCTTAAATATTGTATTGCGTCTCTAGAAGGGGTGTTATGGGGCGTCTGGTGTTCTTCTACTGTCAGTTTTCTCTTTCAAAGGGATAGTTCACTCAAAGTGAAAATTGCCCCATGATTTACTCAGCCTCAAGTCATTCTAGGAGTGTATGACATTCTTCTTTCAAACAAATACTATCTGAGTTATATTAAAAATGTACTGGCTCTTCCAAGCTTCATAATGGCAGTGACTCATTTTTGAAGTCCATAAAAGTGCATCTATCCATCATAAAAGTGCATCTATCCATCATAAAAGTGCATCTATTCCTCATAAAGTGCCTCTATCCATCATAAAATTGCATTTATCATCATAAAAGTGCATCTATCCATCATAAAGTGTCTCTATCCATGATAAAAATGCACCTATCTATCATAAAATTGCATCTATCCATCTTAAAAGTGCATCTATCCATCATAAAGTGCATCTATCCATCATAAAAGTGCATCTATCCATCATAAAAGTGCATCTATCCATCATAAAAGTGCCTCCATCCATTATAAAGTGCATCTATCCATCATAAAAGTGCATCTATCTATCATAAAAGTGCATCTATCTATCATAAAAGTGCATCTATCCATCATAAAAGTGCACCTATCTATCATAAAAGTGCATCTATCCATCATAAAAGTTCACCTATCCATCATAAAATTGCATCTATCCATCATAAAAGTGCATCTATCCACCAAAAAAGTGCACCTATCCATCATAAAATTGCATCTATCCATCATAAAAGTGCATCTATCCACCATAAAAGTGCACCTATCCATCATAAAAGTGCATCTATCCATCATAAAGTGCCTCTATCCATCATAAAATTGCATCTATCCATCATAAAAGTGCACCTATCCATCATAAAAGTGCATCTATCCATCATAAAGTGCCTCTATCCATCATAAAATTGCATCTATCCATCATAAAAGTGCATCTATCCATCATAAAAGTGCACCTATCCATCATAAAAGTGCATCTATCCATCATAAAAGTTCACCTATCCATCATAAAATTGCATCTATCCATCATAAAAGTGCATCTATCCATCATAAAAGTGCACCTATCCATCATAAAAGTGCATCTATCCATCATAAAAGTGCATCTATCCATCATAAAGTGCATCTATCCATCATAAAGTGCATCTATCCATCATAAAAGTGCATCTATCCATCATAAAAGTGCACCTATCCATCATAAAAGTGCATCTATCCATCATAAAGTGCATCTATCCATCATAAAAGTTCACCTATCCATCATAAAAGTGCATCTATCCATCATAAAAGTGCATCTATCCATCATAAAGTGCATCTATCCATCATAAAAGTGCACCTATCCATCATAAAAGTGCATCTATCCATCATAAAGTGCATCTATCCATCATAAAAGTGCACCTATCCATCATAAAAGTGCATCTATCCATCATAAAGTTCACCTATCCATCATAAAATTGCATCTATCCATCATAAAAGTGCATCTATCCATCATAAAAGTGCACCTATCCATCATAAAAGTGCATCTATCCATCATAAAGTGCCTCTATCCATCATAAAATTGCATCTATCCATCATAAAAGTGCATCTATCTATCATAAAAGTGCATCTATCTATCATAAAAGTGCATCTATCCATCATAAAAGTGCATCTATCCATCATAAAAGTGCATCTATCCATCATAAAGTTCACCTATCCATCATAAAATTGCATCTATCCATCATAAAAGTGCATCTATCCATCATAAAAGTGCACCTATCCATCATAAAAGTGCATCTATCCATCATAAAGTGCCTCTATCCATCATAAAATTGCATCTATCCATCATAAAAGTGCATCTATCTATCATAAAAGTGCATCTATCTATCATAAAAGTGCATCTATCCATCATAAAAGTTCACCTAACCATCATAAAATTGCATCTATCCATCATAAAAGTGCATCTATCCATCATAAAAGT
The DNA here is from genome assembly GCA_033150135.1 of Gobio occitaniae. NCBI lineage: Eukaryota > Metazoa > Chordata > Actinopteri > Cypriniformes > Gobionidae > Gobio > Gobio occitaniae. The sequence goes on from JARQWZ010005503.1 coordinate 11,725, forward strand.
GCACCTATCTATCATAAAAGTGCACCTATCTATCATAAAAGTGCATCTATCCATCATAAAGTGCATCTATCCATCATAAAGTGCATCTATCATCATAAAGTGCATCTATCTATCATAAAAGTGCATCTATCATCATAAAGTGCATCTATCATCATAAAAGTGCACCTATCTATCATAAAAGTGCATCTATCCATCATAAAGTGCCTCTATCCATCATAAAATTGCATCTATCCATCATAAAAGTGCATCTATCCATCATAAAAGTGCATCTATCCATCATAAAAGTGCATCTATCCATCATAAAGTTCACCTATCCATCATAAAATTGCATCTATCCATCATAAAAGTGCATCTATCCATCATAAAAGTGCATCTATCCATCATAAAGTGCCTCTATCCATCATAAAATTGCATCTATCCATCATAAAAGTGCACCTATCCATCATAAAAGTGCATCTATCCATCATAAAGTGCCTCTATCCATCATAAAATTGCATCTATCCATCATAAAAGTGCATCTATCTATCATAAAAGTGCATCTATCTATCATAAAAGTGCATCTATCCATCATAAAAGTGCACCTATCTATCATAAAAGTGCATCTATCCATCATAAAAGTGCATCTATCCATCATAAAGTGCCTCTATCCATCATAAAATTGCATCTATCCATCATAAAAGTGCATCTATCTATCATAAAAGTGCACCTATCTATCATAAAAGTGCATCTATCCATCATAAAAGTGCACCTATCTATCATAAAAGTGCACCTATCTATCATAAAAGTGCATCTATCCATCATAAAGTGCATCTATCATCATAAAGTGCATCTATCTATCATAAAAGTGCATCTATCATCATAAAGTGCATCTATCATCATAAAAGTGCACCTATCTATCATAAAAGTGCATCTATCCATCATAAAAGTTCACCTAACCATCATAAAATTGCATCTATCCATCATAAAAGTGCATCTATCCATCATAAAAGTGCACCTATCTATCATAAAAGTGCATCTATCCATCATAAAGTGCATCTATCCATCATAAAGTGCATCTATCATCATAAAGTGCATCTATCATCATAAAGTGCACATATCCATCATAAAAGTGCATCTATCCATCATAAAGTTCACCTATCTATCATAAAGTGCATCTATCCATCATAAAGTGCATCTATCATCATAAAGTGCATCTATCATCATAAAGTGCATCTATCATCATAAAAGTGCATCTATCATCATAAAGTGCATCTATCATCATAAAGTGCATCTATCATCATAAAAGTGCATCTATCTATCATAAAAGTGCATCTATCCATCATAAAGTGCATCTATCCATCATAAAGTGCATCTATCATCATAAAGTGCATCTATCATCATAAAGTGCACATATCCATCATAAAAGTGCATCTATCCATCATAAAGTGCACCTATCTATCATAAAGTGCATCTATCCATCATAAAGTGCATCTATCATCATAAAGTGCATCTATCATCATAAAGTGCATCTATCATCATAAAGTGCATCTATCATCATAAAAGTGCATCTATCATCATAAAGTGCATCTATCATCATAAAGTGCATCTATCATCATAAAGTGCATCTATCATCATAAAAGTGCATCTATCCATCATAAAAGTGCATCTATCCATCATAAAAGTGCACCTATCCATCATAAAAGTGCATCTATCCATCATAAAGTGCATCTATCCATCATAAAGTGCACCTATCTATCATAAAGTGCATCTATCATCATAAAGTGCATCTATCATCATAAAGTGCATCTATCATCATAAAAGTGCACCTATCTATCATAAAAGTGCATCTATCCATCATAAAAAAAAAACTGCTGCTGTTGCCGTTTAGATTATCGCCAATACAGATAGAGTGTCAATAAAGAGTGTAGTTTGAATGCGTTTACCAGCCGGAGCAAACTTTTCCTGAAAGTTCACTTTGGCAAGCGGTTTCAAACTTCCAAAATGAGCTCCAAACGAACTTTATGGCCTGATTTTGTTCCAAATGACAGTCCTTCTTCAATATGGCTTGAAGCATATATGGGCCTTTGGGTTTTTGTCAAGAGACACAAGCAACGGTTTGAGCCTGCATTGCACTCTGCTGAAGAAGAAGTGAACATGTAGTCGCCGCTTGCACAGTTAACTCACAGCAGTGCTAAATCCTGATGCGAAAACTGATCTGATTGCGTGTCAAAACACGGCTGGGGCTCCAAAGCGCTCACGGGCTCTAGTGTGCAGCTGCTCACCTCTCCTGATCATCTAAGGCACATTCCCGATGCACTTCTCTCCTGCTTTTCATATCCATCTGCCTCTTTTTTACTAGGGGAGAGGTGCAGAGAAAAAAGAAGAACAGCGGAGAAGTGAAACAGAGAGCAGGGAGTAGATATACCAATGACATTTGAAGTGAGAGAGAAGGGTATAAAGAAGTAGAGGAGAGAGGCAGTGTTGAGGATGGGGCTCGGCTTCTCTCTAATCTCGTATTGATCTCCAGTCAGGGAATGAATTGTGCCTCACTCCTGCTAGGCCTCAGAAGTCTCAGCTATTGATCGGGGCTGTCAGAGAGCTCTGGAGGAACTCTACCATGCAAAGCTGTCCCTCAGCACATCCATGTGCACTGAGAGCGCAACAATCACGCTTTACCATATTCATATTTCAACTGTTGCTTGGAAACGCAATTTAAGTTGGCAGTTAATCGTGCGTGCAACATATGTTGTTTAACTGTTTCATTACAAACAATCCTTGTAATTACAGGATTACCTTGTTGCTTGGAAACTTTAACCGTTCTATTAGAAAAATACATATTTAGGATTCAATATAAAAGAAAACATGCACAAAAATAAGAAGCAGTTTTCAACATTCATAATCATAAATGTTTCTTGAGCATCAGATCCTCATATTTTAATGATTTGTGAAGGGTCATGTGACACTGAAGACTGGAGTAATGATGATAAATTCAGCTTTGATCACAGGAATAAATTACACTTTACTATATATTCACATTGAGAGCTGATGATTTACATTGTAAATAATATATCATGATATGACTGTATTTTTGATTGACAATACTGACAGATATTCATTTTCACTGTTTGGAATTCAGCACTTAATGTGAACATTCAGCTTATGAATTATTTTTTGAGTTCCCATTTTCTATAGAACACAAAAGGAGATATTTCGCAGAATGTTAGTGCTGCTCTTTTCCATAAGAAATATAACAAACAACACCATAAAATGTCCAAAAAAGTAGTACGCTTGTTCACTAGATTTCAACGTCGTCTGAAGTCACATTATATTATTAGCTATGTTTCCATCCACCTATTTTTATGCGCATTTTGGGATATCGCATCAAAAAATGCTGAATGGAAACGCCAAGATGCGCATAAATTCTAAAAATGCGCATAGAAAACGTATGCGCTCGTTTGAGTCGGATACATTTTATATATCCGATACGAAAACATGCGCATAAACTACGATGGAAACGCATTTACCAAATAAATTCCTTGATGCGCATAAAGAAAATCATGTGTAATAAATTACACTTTACTATATATTCACATTGGAAACAGCTGTTTTACATTGTAAATAATATATCACGATATGACTGTATTTTTGATCGACAATATTGACAGATATTAATTTTCACTGTTTGGAATTCAGCACTTAATGTGAACATTCAGCTTATTAATTATTTTTGAGTTCCCATTTTCTATAGAACAAAAAAGGAGATATTTCACAGAATGTTAGTGCTGCTCTTTTCCATTTGAAACATTTTGAACAAACAACACCATACAATCTCCAAAAAAGTACTACATATTGCTTTTGGACTAGATTTCAATGCCGTCTAAAGTCACATTATATTATTGTGTCATGTTTCCACAAAAATATGAAGCAGCACAACTGTTTTCAACACTGATAATAATCATAAATGTTTCTTGAGCATCAGATCCTCATATTAGAATAATTTCTGAAGGATCATGTGACACTGAAGACTGGAGTAATGATGATAAATTCAGCTTTGATCACAGGAATAAATTACACTATACTATATATTCACATAGAGAACTGTTATTTTGAATTGTGATAATATTGCTGTGTTTTAGGAGGTGTATACTCTATATTTATACTGTATATAAAGAGATATTCAATTTCAACCAAGTTTTTGGCTGCTAAGAAATCTAAAATCTGTCTTTATAAAAATATTTACACTGACAAATGCACTGAAATCCAATGAAAATCTTAAATTAACTTTTTAATAACAGAAATAATATAACGTATCTTGTAGTTACCAAAAAACAAACAACAACAACAACAGCATGTCGATATAAATATCTCTTAAAAGCCGTATGTTCCAGAGCTTTTGACTCGTTCCGCTCCTGTTGGAAACACACAGGTCTATTTTTAATTCCAGACATGTTTGAGAGAATAAGGCATGCAGATGGGCTCATGTAGTTTGGCGAGCTCACACTAAGAACCTCGCAGAAGTCCTGGCGGCGGGCAGTAGGGTGGGATGGAGAGGTTGGAGGGGAGATGGGGGTTTGGCTGATGGAGGCTGGGTTTACAGCAGCTGTGCTGAGAGAGTGGTGTTTGCCTCTGTATGCAGAACGCGTCTGGTGTGGCTGGTCATGTGTACCTGTAGCTGGGAGGAGGATGAACACGCTGCTTTCTGGATAGTGTTAGACCGATATATCGGGCCGATATTTTTACGTGTATCGGCATCGGCCGATATAAGGCTGCTGCGTTCGCCGATATTTTTTCCCCTGCATTATTTCCAGACAGGCGTCCACAGGGCAGCTCTCACCGTCTTCAAACTCTCTTGCTCTCCCTCGCGCATATTAATCAAAATCAATTGAGAATTGACACGATGGTAAAAGGTCGAAAAACTGAAGTTTCACGTGGAGCATTGGGAGATTTTTTCCTGAATTACCGCTGGTGTTGCTCTACAAGAGATTGAGTTAAGTGCACCTACACTCTAAAAAATGCTGGATTAAAAATAACCCAAGTTGGGTTGAAAATTGACTAATCCAGCAATTGGGTTGTTTTAACCCAGTGATTGGGTTGTTTTAAGCAAACATTTAACCCAACCGCTGGGTCAAAACAACCCAATTGCTGGGTTAGTCCATATTCAACCCAACTTGGTTATTTTTAACCCGGCATTTTTTAGAGTTTAACCATTAAATGACTAGGCTGTAAATAGTTTTAAAATTAAGTATAGTACAGTTAGTGTGCACTTTATTATGCTGCTTGCTTGTTTATACTGCAATAGTGCAATAGTGTAATTATTTTATTTATGCTTAAATATTTATTTTCACCACTGAACTTTTTTTTTCTTCTTGTTCTACCTCACCTGTTTTTACTATTTGTTAAATATTGTTTTTTTTAGTTCAATAAATGTTCCTTTTTTAAATTGTAAATTTTAAATGATCATCATGATCATTGTGTCACTTTTATGATGTAAATTGAGGGAGCAAAAGCAGTATCGGCTCCAAATATCGGCTCCAGAAAATCGGCAGCCTGTATCGGTCATCGGCTAAGGCTGATGAAAAAAAAATCGGTATCGGCATATGCACTAAAAAATCCATATCGGTCGATCCCTATTTCTGGAGACTGGTTTTGATCATCAGAAGAGCTTATCTACATAGAAAACAGGCTGGGTTATTTATTTAGTTCATTATTTAGCAAGGAAATTGTGTTTGTGAGGCCTGATGTTTGCCTTCGCTCCCCACGTCTATCAATTAGCCTTGGCCGCCCATGACCCTGTGGCCGGTTCTCCACTGGTCCTTCATGACCCTGTGGCCGGTTCTCCACTGGTCCTTCATGACCCTGTGGCCGGTTCTCCACTGGTCCTCCATGACCCTGTGGCCGGTTCTCCACTGGTCCTTCATGACCCTGTGGCCGGTTCTCCACTGGTCCTTCATGACCCTGTGGCCGGTTCTCCACTGGTCCTCCATGACCCTCTGGCCGGTTCTCCACTGGTCCTCCATGACCCTGTGGCCGGTTCTCCACTGGTCCTTCATGACCCTGTGGCCGGTTCTCCACTGGTCCTCCATGACCCTGTGGCCGGTTCTCCACTGGTCCTTCATGACCCTGTGGCCGGTTCTCCACTGGTCCTCCATGACCCTCTGGCCGGTTCTCCACTGGTCCTCCATGACCCTGTGGCCGGTTCTCCACTGGTCCTCCATGACCCTGTGGCCGGTTCTCCACTGGTCCTTCATGACCCTGTGGCCGGTTCTCCACTGGTCCTTCATGACCCTGTGGCCGGTTCTCCACTGGTCCTTCATGACCCTGTGGCCGGTTCTCCACTGGTCCTCCATGACCCTGTGGCCGGTTCTCCACTGGTCCTTCATGACCCTGTGGCCGGTTCTCAACTGGTCCTTCATGACCCTGTGGCCGGTTCTCCACTGGTCCTCCATGACCCTGTGGCCGGTTCTCCACTGGTTCTTCATGACCCTGTGGCCGGTTCTCCACTGGTCCTCCATGACCCTGTGGCCGGTTCTCCACTGGTCCTCCATGACCCTGTGGCCGGTTCTCCACTGGTTCTTCATGACCCTGTGGCCGGTTCTCCACTGGTCCTCCATGACCCTGTGGCCGGTTCTCCACTGGTCCTTCATGACCCTGTGGCCGGTTCTCCACTGGTTCTTCATGACCCTGTGGCCGGTTCTCCACTGGTCCTCCATGACCCTGTGGCCGGTTCGCCACTGGTCCTTCATGACCCTGTGGCCGGTTCTCCACTGGTCCTCCATGACCCTGTGGCCGGTTCTCCACTGGTCCTTCATGACCCTGTGGCCGGTTCTCCACTGGTCCTCCATGACCCTCTGGCCGGTTCTCCACTGGTCCTCCATGACCCTGTGGCCGGTTCTCCACTGGTCCTCCATGACCCTGTGGCCGGTTCTCCACTGGTTCTTCATGACCCTGTGGCCGGTTCTCCACTGGTCCTTCATGACCCTGTGGCCGGTTCTCCACTGGTCCTTCATGACCCTGTGGCCGGTTCTCCACTGGTCCTCCATGACCCTGTGGCCGGTTCTCCACTGGTCCTTCATGACCCTGTGGCCGGTTCTCCACTGGTCCTTCATGACCCTGTGGCCGGTTCTCCACTGGTCCTCCATGACCCTGTGGCCGGTTCTCCACTGGTTCTTCATGACCCTGTGGCCGGTTCTCCACTGGTCCTCCATGACCCTGTGGCCAGTTCTCCACTGGTCCTCCATGACCCTGTGGCCGGTTCTCCACTGGTTCTTCATGACCCTGTGGCCGGTTCTCCACTGGTCCTCCATGACCCTGTGGCCGGTTCTCCACTGGTCCTTCATGACCCTGTGGCCGGTTCTCCACTGGTTCTTCATGACCCTGTGGCCGGTTCTCCACTGGTTCCTCATGACCCTGTGGCCGGTTCTCCACTGGTTCTTCATGACCCTGTGGCCGGTTCTCCACTGGTCCTCCATGACCCTGTGGCCGGTTCTCCACTGGTCCTCCATGACCCTCTGGCCGGTTCTCCAATGAGGTTGAAAATCAGGTTTATTTTAATCATATATTAATATCCGGTTCAGACAATATTATTATCACTGTGATAACATTAAATGACATGAAACACAACCCAGTCTCTTTTTTAAATGCAAGTTTAGGTATGATCAATAATACAAAAGTATAAGTAAAAGGTATAAGAAGCTATACATGAAATTAACCAAACAATTCAGTCAAACATTCAAAGTCAGTGCTAGTCGGTACTAGTGCTAGTTCACTTTGCCCTCAGCCTAAACGATTTGCCAGGGAACAAATTATAGATCCATGAGACCAAAGATCGGCCGTTAGATCTACACAAGACGAATTATAGCTCGAGACACCACAGAGACATCAGAGCAAGCGGCAGACGGCAGAAAGACTAGCCGAGGAAAGGCTGCTCTCGCCGGGGTTAATGAGCGCTGAGCGCCGCTGATCCACTGGAGCTCACAACTGCAAAAACACCAGATCAAATGTTCAAATAGGCGCTCTCTTTATAAATAAACCACAGATTTGAGCTTTAAACAACTACATTATCACCTGAAAAAGTCTTAAAACTATGTTTTGTCACAGATTAACAGTAATATTTTAACAAAAAAGATGTGTGAACACAGCCCATGTCAGCCATTTCTCAACGAGACGAGCCGCTGGCAGAAGCCCCGCCCATGACGTGAATTCGCGAATAGAGCTGTTGTGAAGTGAATGTCACGCGTGAATGAAGCGAGTAAACTCAAAATGTTCAAGCGTCCAACTTTGTGCGAATAGCGCGATTTATTCGCGTCACTCACATCCGGTGTGAACGCACCATAGCAGACAGCAGATAAATGGCTAGCCACCTGTCACTCAAAGTGGCCACGCCCTTATTTACGCAGAACTTTAAGGCTTTATATAATGTAAACAAATGAGTTATAAAAACATTCACCCCCTCACAGTCGTCATGAAGGGCAAAATTAGCCGTATAGACCAAAAGCACAATTTGTCCCAGACTGTAAACATGTGTTGTTCTGCTGTAAAGTTGGGCATTGTTTGGCTCAATGAGATTCTGCTCCTTCTGGGGTCTGTCCCTAGTGGCCAGTCGATGAATTGCAGTTTAAGTCACTTCCGTATTGGCTTCAAGAGAAACTGTGGAGGTTGTTGTTTGCATAAAAGTAGTCGGCAAACAGTCATGCACTGTATTCTTCTGAAGCCATTTGCATCCTTTTTTATAAACATCCAAAGCTTCAGTATCCATTCATTGTAATCACATAGAAAAAGAGCAGCCAGCACATTCTTCAAAATATTTCAATACGAAAGGCATACACATTTTATGCTCACAAACTTTGTGTTTTCGGTGAACAATCCCTTTAATCATAGGTGTAAACGGGGCCTTTAAGAGTCGACAAGGCAAAAAAAAGACTCAGCTTTGTTGTAAACCATAACGATGACAGTTTTAAAGTGTTTTAAGCAGCATAACCTTTATTAAAGCGTAATCGCTTCACCCCTACGCTTTCTGTGAATGCATCTTTCCGCGAACTCGTTGATAAAGAACCGGAGCGTTCCGACACACCCTCCATCTGATTCATTAGAGCAAATTCTGCAGTAATTATCAGCTCACCCACGCTCATTAAATCAAGCGTATTATGGAGCTCAGCGCATCAGCGTATCCCACACGTCAACCTCTTATCCTCACGCCATACACACGCAGCTGTTGCTCCGCTATTGTTCCGTGCACGGTGACTTAATTACTCACACACACACACACGCATTCACACGCTCACAGAATAAACACTCGCTGTGCATGTTGCAATCAGGGAGTAAAAGCGCTTGCGTGTTGTTGTGTCTCTGGACCCCTGGGGGGAGTCATTTTTAAATGAACTCATTTGGAGTCAAACCCACAGTGGATATTATGAACAATGCAATCACATAACGCTGTGTTGTGTGTGTCCACCCGTCTCTGTTTCCCCTTCCTGATGTTTCTCAAACGCCTCCAGGAAGTCTTGGAACTGTATGTTGTTTGATTCTCGATGTATATCAGGCTCCCCGAGTCCCCGTCTGAGAGGGCCAGTGTGGGTCTGGCCTTGGACACTTTTCGACTGTGTGATGCAACTGTGACCAACACTGGTGAAACAGTCCCTCTGTGTTTACTGTACATAATCGTAGCGTTATGCTGTTGGTGACAGGTAATGCACGAGAGGTTGTGGGGAAAACACTAACGCAGGTCTTTGGGACAACAATACCTCAATGACTAAAGCAATTGCACATTGTTGAGCCCCTAATATAGGCCTCTTTTATAAAATAGATGCTTTTTTGGTCCAATTCTCACTATTAACTATGACTTTTCCCTCAATAAACTCCTTATTACTGCGTATTAATAGTTAGTAGGGTAGTTGTTAAATTATGGTATTGGGTGGGATTAAGGGATGCTTAATATGGCATTAATATCTGCTTTATAAGTGCTAATAAACAGCCAATGCATGATAATAAGCAACTAGTTAATAGCGAGAATTGGACCATATACTAAAGTGTTACCCCTTTTTAATATATATTTTATTTTATTATTTGCATAATTTGAAGAAATTACAATATTTATTATACAGGATTTATAATATGACGATCCTGAATGGTGTGATTTTAATAATTTCAGTCGTCCAAAACTATTTTACCTGAAACTAAAAATACATTTTCAAAATGTTGCCGCATATAGTGGAGATATAGTGGCCACAACTGATCATGTATTATTTACACAATGAATATTAAAATGGTTTGATGTATTTTCATAGTTCATTTAAAGTTTGAGTCTGAGACGAGGTTAAAACTATTTTATATTTTTTTTATATTCTTAATTTTTATTTTATTTTATTGTTAATTTTTATTTTATTCTGACTTTTCTCAGAATTGTGAGATATAAACTCACAATTTATTGTTAACTATTTTTTCTATTTTATTGTTAATTTCTATTTTATTCTGACTTTTCTCAGAATTGTGAGATATAAACTCACAATTTATTGTTAACTATTTGTATTTTATTTTATTTATTTTATTTTATTCTGACTTTTCTCAGAATGGTGAGTTATAAACTCGAAATGTATTGTTAACTTTTTCTTATTTTTTTATTTAATGTAATATATTTTATTTGTATTCATTTATTATTTTATTTTTTATTTATTTATTTTATTGTTAATTTTTATTTTATTCTGACTTTTCTCAGAATTGTGAGATATAAACTCACAATTTATTGTTAACTATTTTTATTTTATTTTATTTATTTTATTTTATACTGACTTTTCTCAGAATTGTGAGAGAAACTCAAAATGTATTGTTAACTATTGTTATGTTTTATTGTATTTCATTTTATTATTTTATTTATTTGATTTATTCTGACTTCTTTTCTCAGTATTATGAGATATAAACTCGAAATTCTGAGACAAAAAGTCAGAATTCCCAATTACCATATTTATTCTTTATTCTATGGCGGCCACAAGCTTTCATAATATTGCTTTTATAAAATGACAGCAACAGAAATTAAAATTAAATAAAAAAATATTTAGTAATAATCAATAATGTATCAATACAAACAGTGGATAAGCCAAATAATATTGTGTACTATCCTAACAGCAGGTTTTTTAGGTTTGCCAATCAACTTATGAACTATTATAGAATTCAAATAACATGCAGTCACACACTGTGTGTGTGTGTGTGTGTGTGTGTGTGTGTGTGTGTTGTTATTTCACAGCTTTGGCTATTGGACTGTTCTCTGAGTATTTTTAGAGCCAGTAGCTGTTTTATGAACTGGAGTGTGTGTTTGTGCCGTTCCTCATCTGAATGTATTTGCCTTTGTGACTTGTTTTGTCGACCTAGACGTTAATGTCACATTGACTTCCACCTGCTGTCTCCGGCTGATGTGTGTTCCTGCTTCCGAGCTCTTTGATGTAGGCCAGAGCTCCTCTCGTCTTCCCGTTGAGTTTTGTGCTGAATAACCTCTGCGACGTCCCCACAGTGACCAACGGGCCCTTGACCCGAGCGCTGATCTCACTGCGAGCGGCGTCGGCCTCCACATCTGCTCAAGAACCCGCCTTGTCCTTGCCTCGTATTTCTATATGCATATGCTGAAGAATCTGCCAGCTGGCCGGATTTGACAAAGTCTCTGTTGAACTCCTGGTGGTTCATTGGTTGATGAATTTTAAAGGACTTGAACTTGCATTGCCCACATAAACACAATGGCTTAAAGATGGTTGCACATTAGGGCTGCATGATTAATCGAAATCGAACCACAATCGCGATTTGACTTATGTGCGATTATGAAAGCGCAAAGGCTGTGATTTAAATGAAATAAATAAAAGTCCAGTGTGTCAGTGAAGAGCGGCTCTGAGATCAGTAAACGCTGCTCCGTCTGAAAGCACTGCGAGTTTGAACAACACGTGTCAAACATCTTCACAAACTAGTAATGCTGATGTTCATAAACCTGTTGTCCAACCAAATACAACGTTTTTTAACTCACTTCATATAGTCAGTCGAGCTGATGTGGTTTCTTATCACAGAATGTCAATCAACACTGAACACTTTATTATTATGAAAATACCAGAGAAGGCTTGAAGAACTCTTTACACCATATCTTGTTGCAGAAGTGTCATCTTCATGTTTAATCAGTCAAAGCGTTTCTATCTTCGTTTTATTCATCCGACAGCGTTATAGCTTCACATTAGGGATTTCCTGAAAACAAACGATTACTTCTCTGGCGCAAATGTGGCGTTTCTGCTCGAGGGCGCCCTCTGGCCTCCAGTATGAATGAAACTTTTGGGTAGAAAATAAGAAAAATAAAACTTCTCTCTAAATAAATGTATATGACAATCCATATGTTTTTCTTCAATGTACAGGAGTTTTAATCCCCACAGTGGATGCATAAGAGGCTCATATTTCATATTAAAGACATAGACGGTAACACTTTAGAATAATGGTCATTAGTTAACATTAGTTAATGTATTAACTAACATTAACTAACCATGAGCAGTACATTTGTTACTCTATTTGTTCATCTTTGTTAACGTTAGTTCATATAAATCCAGCTGTTCATGGTTTGTTCATGTTAGTTCACAGTGCATTAACTAATGTTAACAAGATTTTAATAATACATTAGTAAATGTTGAAATTAACATTAAAGGGTTACTTCACCCAAAAATGAAAATTCTGTCATTAATTACTCACCCTCATGTCGTTCGACACCCGTAAGACCTCCGTTCATCTTCGGAACACAAATGAAGATATTTTAGTGTAAAGCTGATGCTGAGAAAGGCTTCAGATAGGCCTCCATTGGCATTCAGTACATTTACGTGAAAGGCACTTAAAACGTCGTTACAAAGTCCATCTCACCACAGTGACTCTACAATAATTTTACGATGCGACGACAATAGTTTTTGTGCGCAAAAAAAAATCAAAATAACACCTTTATCCAACTTGTTCTTGTCTTCCGTGTGTGTCTCCACGACGCATGCGCGAGAATATGACGCAGATCCGGCGTTCGGGAATCCATGAAATGCACACTTTAACCCCATTTTGAGAACTACGCCGAGACCTAAAGCACGATCAATGTAGAATTCAACAGCTTAGACACGCGCGTCTTCCTCTGCTTGTAAACGCCGGATCTGCGTCATATTCTCGCGCATGCGTCGTGGAGGCACACACGGAAGACAAGAACAAGTTGGATAAAGGCGTTATTTAGATTTTTTTTGGCGCACAAAAACTATTGTCGTCGCATCGTAAAATTATTGTAGAGTCACTGTGGTGAGATGGACTTTGTAACGACGTTTTAAGTGCCTTTTATGCGTCTTGGGAGTGTAAATGTACTGAATGCCATTATTAGTTCATGTTAACTAATGTAGTTAACTAATGTTAACTAATGACCATTATTCTAAAGTGTTACCACATAGACTTTAAGAAATTGATATCACAGATAAAAAGCACAGATTTGTTTAATAACAATGTTTTTTTTACAATAAATCCTTAGACCTTTCTAATTAGTCATAGATGTCTGCATACTAACAGGTAACCCATAATTTTTTGTTTTCTGTAAAATATAAATATTATTATTATTATACTGTTATATTTATTCTTAAATGCTCTATTTAAATTTTTTAATAATGAATGTTATTGTAATAATAATATTTCTTATTTTTATTTAGCAATAATAATAATCATAATTATTATTATTATTAGTCACATTAATATGTTATATACACTCTTTTCATTAGTAAAAATAAATAAATAATAATAATCGCATTTTAAATCGCAATCGCAACCAGAATAATCGCAATTAGATATTTTCCCCAAATCGTGCAGCCCTATTGCTCTGTATGACAGCAGCACAACCGTCTCACTTTACCAAGCGTCCCTTCGTTCTGTACTCCAGAATAAACCTGGGTTAGCTTGTTTGCCTGCCGAACATGGCTGTTATACTTTTTGAACCCTGGAGTATTTCTCCCGCACGGTTTTACTCGGCTTGTCACGACGCACGCCAGATTGTTTGGATCACACAGAAGCCAACAGCTCTGCAGTGTTTTGCACATGTCACCTGAACTTTAATTAGTTTGGTCTGTTTGCATTTCAGAAGGGACTGAAGACTGCTGTGAGGTCCCTCGTTGTTTTGATTCAGAGCCGAGTGTGTGTGTGTGTGTGTGTTCCCTTTTACCTTGCCATTGATTTGAATTTCAAAGTCCTTATGTGCTCGTTGGCTCTTTCTGGCTGGTTGGCGCCGTTGAAGCGATGGTAGGCGTGACAGGTGGAAAGTGCATGCGAGTGTGTGTGTGTGTGTGTGTGTGAGAGAAAGATGCAAACTCATTGCCGTATACTGAGTGCATCTTAAATCACATCACATTGACATTAAATTCAGGCAGGTGGAAGTGTTGTATATTTACTGCCATGTTCACATTCCCAGTTTGCTCAGGCAGAAAGAGACAAATTACATTTGTGGCTGTCTCTTCCTTTTCTCTTCATGAACCACTCCAACTTTTATGCACTAAATCACTGACTAGATCTGGGCTTTACTTCAACTATGGCTACTTTTGGTCCTGTGGGCCTTTACAAAACATTCTCCATGCAAAATGTTTATACTGTCGCTAGTTATATATAAAAATAATCATTTTTGATCTAAACAGCCCTGACCCGTCGAGGCATGGACTCCTCTAGACCAGTGGTTCCCAACCACGTTCCTGGAGGACCCCCAACAGTGCACATTTTGCATGTCTCATCAATCAAACACACCTGATTCAGGTCATCAGCTCATTAGTAGCTACTCCAAGACCTGATGTGGGTGTGTCAGACAAAGGACACATCCAAAATGTGCACTGTTGGGGGTCCTCCAGGAACGTGGTTGGGAACCACTGCTCTAGACCCCTGAAGGTGTGCTGTGGGATCTGGCACCAAGATGTTAGCAGCAGATCCTTTAAGTCCTGTAAGTTGCCAGGTGAGATGGATCTGTTTGTTCAGCACATCCCACAGATGCTCGATTGGATTGAGATCCAACTAACTAACTTTACAGTGTAATAGTTAGCGGTTAGGTTTAGGTATTAGGGGTGTACAACATGGTCATGCAGAATAAGGCATTAATAGGCAAAAAGTACTAATGAACAGCCAATATCCTAGTAATATGCATGCTAATAAGCAACTAGACAATATTGAGAATTGGACCCTTAACTAACAGTTAAAACCAAAAGTTATAACAAAAAATCTGGGACATAAAAGTGCCTTCATTTGAAGAGACACTCATCTGTGTATTGTGTGCATTGTGCATATCCATTTTTGCCCTAGTGCATATGCATTTAAAACAGTAGTAGGTCCCATTTCGAACGCTTCAGCCCGACTGAGGAAATCACACACTCTCTCACAAAACGCATGGGATAGCGACAGAACCCTGAATGTGCCATTTCCTCTCCTCCGTCGACGGGCTCTGAATGGCATCATTACGCTGCTGATTTCAAAAACAAAAGATAAAGATCGAGGCGGCACCAGGAACGACACACACGCACAAACGCATGCCTAAATAAAGTGGTTTTGTATTGCTCAGTCGGGGCGCTACGCCTCATGCTGTTATACATAATGGCACCTGTTAGAAGAGGTGTCATCCATAAGCAACCTCATGGGTGATAAGGAAACCTCAGGAGACCGGCCGGATTGCATATTCTGCAGATAAGATGGGACAGAAACGTAAAGGAGCTTGCAATCTAAGGGACAACACATTCTCTACAAGAACCCAGATTTAGACCGAACGATCAAAGCCTGGTCCAGGCTGGTTTATGCTAGTTAGTGCTGGTCTAGTTGGGCCGTCCTAGACATTGAGGGGGACATGCCCTCCCTGTAGTTTAGATCATTGATGTATCTATATGGCTTTTAAAGGGATAGTTGACCCCTAAATTAAAATGACCCCATGATTTACTCACCCTCAAGCCATCCTAGGTGTGTATGACATTCTTCTTTCACACGAATACAATCGGAGTTATATTAAAAATGTCCTGGATCTTCCAAGCTTATAATGGCAGTGAATGGGAGCCCAAAATTTGAAGCCCAAAAAAGTGCATCCATCCATTAAAAACGTACTCCACACAGCTCTGGGGGTTAATAAAGGCCTTCTGAAGCGAAGCTATGGGTTTGTGTAAGAAAAATATCCATATTTAACACGTTATAAAGTAAATTGTCTAGCTTCTGGCGGACCGTCTTCTGTATTCAACTTACGGAAAAAGCATAACTGGTGCTGCGATGACATTTGAACTGCTAGATATTTAACTTTATAACTTGTTAAATATGGATCTGTTTCTTACACCAACCCATAGCTTCACTTCAGAAGGCCTTTATTAACCCCCTGGAGCCGTGTGGAGCAGTTTTATAATGGATGGATGCACCTTTTTGGGATTCAAATTTTGTGCTCCCATTCACTGCCATTATAAAGCTTGGATTAGCCAGGACTTTTAATATAACTCCGATTGTATTTGTCTGAAAGAAGAATGTCATACACACCTAGGAGGACTTGAGGTTGAGTAAATCATGGGGTAATTTTCATTTTTGGGTGAACTATCCCTTTAAGTTACATGGTTGTCCTCAGCCCTAAATATTTTTGGTTAAGCTAGCCAAGAAGTCTGGGTGGGACACTAGGCACCAGCACGTCCTTAAACCAACATTTAGTACCAGATAAATATACCATATGGTGGTTTTTCAGTAGGGGATGTCTATGTTGGTGCATTGGCTGTATTTTATGTCATTAGAGTCTGAAACAGTAACATCATTCCTCCTCTCTCAATGTTGTTGAATAGTATTTAGTTGACTAAATTCTGGTAATCAACATGGAATAATTGCAAGATTCAAAAAGATTTTAGGTTATGAACATGAAGTATTCAACAAGTTTTGAAGCCTTTTAAAATCTAATCTCTCAAAATAACCTTATGCGAGAAGTGTGTTCCAGTGGATTGGAATATGCTTGAGGATGTAATTCAGCGTATGAACAGAAGGGGGCGCTGTGGTACTTCAGTTGAGTTGCGTTTGCCAGAGGTTTGCTGTTTTAATACTTCTCTGTGATCAAACGCTCCCCGAACACAAACTGACTACCACTCAAACTCAGCATCTGTGTGTGTTTTTCATGTTGCAGAGGTTCATTTGTGTCGGAGATAAAGCAATTTATGTGTTTGTGTATGTATGCACATGTGTTCATAAGCTAAAACATTTCTTTTTACTTGCAACCAAACATTTTTCATCGCTAACATGTGCATGCCTTTGACTTGTTTAATGGTAGCTTGCATCTGGATCCAATGCACATAATCACCTTATGCAGAAGACTACAGACTTCACCAAACCTCTAACACACACACACACACACCACGCATTCCTTTTCAGAGGACATAATCCTCAATACTCGCACATGGAGACCTCTTTGATCTATCTTTAATCATCCACGGACTCCCCCTACGGATAAATGTGATGGACAGACATGCTTTATTTTTTAGAAGATGATATTTTCTGGGGCATGACTCTGATTCTCCAGCCATTAAGAAAGCGTACATGTTTCCAACTCTGTCTTTGAACTCCTACGCCTTTTGGCCCAGTATCTCCTACAGAGAACAGAAGTGCTTCGGGGAGCTTAAGTTCACCTCTGAAAGTTCAGAGTTGACTATTGGACATAGTACTTGCACTTTGTGTTCAGTGATAGCCTACGGTCAGACCACTTTCCCCTCGAGCGAAAGGCCTTGCAGAATATCACATTCCCGTTGTCTGCACGGGGTTGGGGATGAAGACAAGAGAAAGGACGTGGAAAAGAAAGGGAGAGAGAGAGACTGTGACAATGTGAGTCTTTCAATCCGTCACCTAATTCTCATTTAACAAATCATTCGGCAGATCCGTGATCCATGAAATGGCTACAAACCAAAAGGATTTTCTCTCGTCTCGCATTCTCTTTTTTCCCCCTTCCTATTGGGCTAAATCTCTCCTTTTTAGTAGTCTTCAGAGTACAAGCTGTTTTCTGATTCATTTGCGTTCGTTCTGTAATCCTTTTTCTGAAACATCACACGCCTGGGGGTCAGAATCCATACTGATGTCATTAATCCCCGCAGGATTCCGGCGTGCTTGCGTTTGTCTGGAAGAGGCGCTGGCCTCGACGGACAGAAAACTCCAAGGTAGCCATTGTCTGTTTTTTGGCTAATTGATCGACCAGTCTCAGCGGATCGTCCTTCTGCAGCTTCGGAGAGCACCTCTCGCTTTTATTGACTCTCTGTTGGGTTGCTGAGGAAATACAAATCACTTTTATCAGACCCCCAGATGTTTTTTCCGTTAACTGATATCCTAATACATCCATCCCGTTGACTCCGCCTGAATGTATTCAGGTGTCTCCTCTACATCCTCGCACAACTTTCCAGAGTCTGAGAGCTTCTTTTCGGCGCTACTTTAGCCTAATCTTTGCTTCATGTTGTCTTCAAGGTACTGAATCGGGGCCTGGAAGTTTGGATATGGATCCAAAGCTTTCCGGCCTAGTCGTGGATAGCTCAGGGTTTTAATGCGTACCCATCTCAGTTCAGCTTCTCTCCTCCCCCTCCTCTCACTCCATATGTGATTCCAACATTGTATCTCCTGACTTTTGATGCCTCTTTCAGGGATTGCATCTTAGTGTAGTGCCAGCAGGAGCCGAATCGAGCTAATCGTGCGCTAAGCATCAGCTCATCATTGATGTAGTCCCAGGAAAACTTTCTGGATTGGCAAGCTAAGACGGAAGGATTTCTATGCGGTTAAATCTCTCCAATCCTAACGCAATGACACAGCTCAACTCGATTCTGCAGCTTGGCACGATGAGTCAACCAAGAGGACTGCTAAATCCACTAAAAATAACCTAGGGTTGACGTCAAACATATTGATGTAATAACATGTTCTATGGCTGGATTTCAGTAGGAAGACAATTTGTCTAAATGCGTGATGGCTAAGAGAAAGGTGTGAAGTCATTAAACTCAACATCTCTTTTTAATGGTCTTTTATAGTGGCAAATGAGAACATAGTCTAAACTGATCTACGACCCAAAGGCCTCTGGATTCAGGCTACTGTGAGGCAATGCATGTAACGTAATGCTGTTCCTCTCAAGAAGACTCTTCTATGGCTGCCGATCCACAGTCCATAACCTTCCACTCTTGATTTCCTGCACGGTGCCCTGACATCCTGCGATGTTCGGTTTTACGATAGCCTGGGGTGATGAGGTCACTTAAATGCCTCATCCTGTAGTTGCTTGCCATAGAATTTATGGCCATGCTCCCTCGCCACGCTTGTGACGTATGCGCAAGGGCCCGATAATTTCTTTATGAGCATGATTTCATATGTTTGTGCTATGCAAAACAGTTGAAAAATGGAGAACTCACAGGCCTAATTCGTCTCGCTCCACAAGAGGCGGTTTTATATAGAGAGAGGTGGATATTAGCTCTGTCTGGAACGGTCTTTCTGATGGCTGCGCAAGTGAAGTGGTGCATTTTCAGGGGCAGATTGCTCACATTGGAGAGCTCATAAAGATGATCCAAACGTATCTCCATCGATTCCTGCCAAAGTGGCTCTCACTGACTTGGCAGCGCTGCGAATGTTATTTGGTTCAAATAAATGGTACAAATTGTATGGCCATTCATAGCTTTTGTAGTGTCAACCCCCACCATGATATTGTGGAGCATTTTGCGGAATAGATGGGCAGGTATGGAATCGGTAATTCGTCTTTGTTTGCTTTTCTGCGCTTGCCTTCGAAGAGTCTGACACCTTGCTGCTTTCCTTCTCTGTCTCCTGTCTCTTGTTCTTTTCATCTGTGCCTCAGTCAAGAGGAGGGAGGCATGCCCCCCACTGTTGGGTAAACAGGGCGAGGGGTGGTGGAGGATAGTAAGAGGTGTGGGAACTGAAGAGAGAAACAGGAGGATGCCACATGCCACTTGGCTTTTTTTGCAAGGGCCACAGCAGGAGTTCAGGGAGTTTCCTATCGAAGAGTCAGAAGAAGGATGATACTCTTACACATAGAGTGTGATTTAGGGTGTTTTCACAATTCGGTTCGTTTAGTCCTGTTCTGCTTAGCGTTGCCATTTTAACACAGAAACTAAAGGCATAGGGATATACGTTCACACTGATTTTAACATGTATATTTCACAACAGAACTTACTGAATATCCAAATCAAATCTGGCCTAAATGCGCTCGTTGTATGTGCGAAGCCTACATATGATGGTATTTTGACTCGTAAAGAGCTTATACAATGAGTAAAGGAGTCAAAACAGTGGCAGGAATCCCTCCGTCACACGCACAAACCAAGTTCTGCTGCGAGGAAACGCATGTACCGAACTGTGATGGCCAACATTATGACCATGACGAGAAAAAACAGGTGCATTCTGTCCTTTTTAGGGTTGCATCTTGTGACATCATGTGCCATTTTTGGTTTGTTTACATGTCTTTGGTCCGCGTCACGTTCATATTGTTTGGAAGCGGGGCGAGACTAGGGGTGGGAGAAAAGGTCGATGCATCGCGATTTGTTATCTAACGATTCAGAATCGATTCTCAAAAATTCAGAATCGATTCTGTGTTCAATTCAAACGGCCACTTCAACACTGTGCGCGCGCGGCCACTGGGCAAACAGAAAAACCTGTTGATAGACGAACGTTCCAGAGTTTCCGCTAGAAAAAAATGGTGCCGGTCACTTGAGGTTTCGTTTTCCGGACATTTTGATGATATGCCGGTCAAATATCGCCTCTTAATTATTCAAGTTGAGAAAAACTGAAAGCAGTTTATGTAACTTTAAAAAAATGACATAATCAGGCTGTATATGCAACATGTTTATTAGCCTAACTTTTAAATAGACGGAAAAAAAAAAACATGAACGTCCGATTGGCGTCAATCAACCAATTTTTTTTACTTTGGTTGCACATTTCATAGTTTAACAAACCAATCCCCTTCCCCACATAAAATATCCGAATATAGCATTGTTGTTACACAAGCAAATGTAATTATAAACTCAGTATGTCTCATTTAGTTGGTAACATTTAAATTGGCCACCGTGTGAAATGACTCCTTGTCAAATGAACTTGAACAAACAAATGACATTCTCAAATTATTCGACCCTCTTGTGAATCCGTTGCGTCGTCCTGCCTTTTCGCAGCGCGAACAGAAAATGTTTTCGTTACCATCAACTACCTCACATCTTAGCCATGGGAACTTGTCACTCCATTCCGACCGATACGCCCTTCGGCTTTTTCTCCGGTGGTGGCGGAGCTGTCTGGATCTGGACATCTGAGGCTTCAGGCGCTCCTGATTCATCCTGTATCATCCTTCGTGTCTGGCCTTTGAAAAACACTTTTAAGGCTAGTCTGCCTGGGCCTGGCCATATTTAAAACGTCTCTCTATAGTTCGTGGTTTAGGTCTATATTATAGCCGTTAGGCGTGCGCTTTATTTGAAATGCAACATGCGATGTTGTTTAAAAACTTTCAAACGGTCGATTCAGATTGTGTTAGGGGGGCGGGGCCGGGATTATTAGGCAGTTTTAATCTGACAATTTGACCGAAAAGATTTAATTTTGTCGGACATTTAATTTTTTTCCCGGCCAATGTCCGGTAATTACCGGACAACGGAAACCCTGGAACGTTCGTATGCTGGTGAATTGACCGTTCGCAAAGCCCCGCCCCTTTAGTTACTGTTGCTATATACGACACATTTTAAAGAAATGTAAACCTAACCTTTAATGTGTGTTGATCGCTGTAGCACCTCAAGCTGCTCGTGAACCCATCATCTCTTCCTGCTAGTTCATTGATAAGCATCAAATAAACATCAATGGACACTAAAAGAAATGTTATTTCAACAGCGGAAAGACGTCAGTAAACACCGTCTTTCAAGTTCAAGTCCACCGAAGTTAATCTCCTAACTCTCCTGACTGTTTTGTCGGACAAAATGGCAGATTCGGCGATGTGATTGGTCAGATCGCCTGTCAATCAAACTGGTGGCGAAGGGTGAATTTGAAGACAATATGGACAAACTACGACCTGCTTACCTGGCGTAACTCTGTTGCTTTTTTTTGGGTTTAAGACTTTTTTTTGTTAAAATGTTCTAAAGAAACTGAAAAAGTCACACTTAGTTGTAAATTGAGAACTGTTTATTCTTAATGATTGTTCTTTGCAATTGTATGGCTTACCATGTTTCATTCAGAGCTTGTTAATCCTGAATATAACTTTGTTAATAAAGTAAAAATATTGAAAGAAGTCTCCACAATCATTTTTAATATGGCAGTACTGTCAAACAGATATTCTAACTATAAACAAAAAGCATAGTAACTCCAATTTTGGTTCAAATGTAAAGTTCATGTATTTGCACAGCAGGATAATTAGTTACCAAAAAAGTATGTTAAGAATCGTTTTGGGAATCGGATCGTTACTCCCAGAATCTGAATCAGATCGGATCATTAAGTGCCTTAAGATTCCCACCCCTAGACGAGACCCATCTTTTCAGAGGTGAACCGCACTAACAGAGCAATCACACCAGGGTTCGTTTTAATCCAACCAAACATGCCAAGTGTGAACACACCTTTAGAAAGATAGAAGAGGTGTAGGTATAAATAGATCATCCTTTTCTCCTCTGCTTAACCCCAACTGTCTTTTCTTTCGCCTGATCAATTACCAATACTGTTTCATTTCACTCCCCCTTCTTGCTGCGAAAACGAGGTCTTGGTAATTGGCTTGGTTTTTGAACGATTTACATTTATGTTTATATGCATTTGACAGACTCTTATCCAAAGGGACTTGTATTGAATTCAAGGTATACATTTGATGAGTTCATGCATTCACTAGGAATCGAAACCATGACCTTGTCCTAAGTGTAAAGGTGATGGCAACTTTTTTGAGCAATGTTGCTTGGGCACTTTCCCATTGACAATGGGCAACAAATACCTATCTGGACGACCTGGTTGCCCGTCGACGGCGACATTGCCCAGCAACATTGCTCAAAAAGTTGCCCAGTTTATCATCACCTTAACTTTCAACTGTTTGAACTACAGCTGTGAAAAGATTGTTGCTAATTTGTTGCCAATAAAGGTTGAAAGTGATATGTGAAGGCCAAGTTTGGTCAAATTTAGCATCTGAAATTAACTCATCTAAGTTAGGATGGGTTAGGAGTAGAGAACACACACACACTGCAAACCGTGGACACACACACCCATCCATTTTTGGTTAGGTTCCTTGCTCAAGGGCACCTCAGTCAGAATCAAACCCACGGCCTTCGGGTTACCAGTCTGAATCTCTAACCACAACTGCCCCAGTGGTCCTGCTGATCAACCATTCAGTAAGTGTAAATGACCAGTTTGGACCGGATTGAAATCATATCAGAGGCTGGTTTTAGTTAGATTTGCCCCTTTCTTCCATCATACCTCTTTCTCAACCTGTACGTGTGTTTACGGTGTAGTTGTTTGAGGATGAGCTCATGGTTGCTCCGTTAGGTCTGTGCTGAATAGGCTATACTTTACACACCATTTCTCTGACCACTTACTGATAAGAACCTCATTACGCATCAAATGGGCACAAATTGCCTCAGTCTTGCAATGCTATCTGGATGAATAGATCCCTCCTTTGCTCCGAGGCTGTAATAGAGCTGTGTTTGTGTGTGGCTTCCTCACATTCATGTTGTTTCTCTTCTTTGTGCTTTCAAGTCTCTGACTTTTGTTGTTGTGTTGTACTTAAAGCACTTACTGAGGTATATATTTATCTATGGGTATACCTCCTTGCAGTAAAAATGTAAATACACACAAATAACCGTAGCCCTAGCCAGATTGCCTGGCTCTGTTTGCATGCTGCTGAGGGAACAGAGATAGAGAGGCTGATAATGTGCTATCAGATGAGTGGAGGAGGGAGAGAAAGAGTTCTGTTCACAATCACCGATCTGGTTCTCCGTTAAGCCAATTAAGCTCATTACCAGTTCAGCCCATTCTGGCACTTTACACACACACACACACACACACTCACGCAGAGAAACATATGTGGCTGTAAAGTTTTCTTAGTGTTTGAACCAGATCCACAGTGTTCTAACCAGCAACATTGTATTTGGAGCATTGCACTAGAATGCTACTTGAAGTCAGAGATCCAAAACTTTAAACTTTAGTTTAGGGTCCAATTCTCATTATTAACTGTTGCTTGTCCTTCAGAGATCACATTGCTAAGACAGCTCGCTCTTGCAGGTTTGTGCTCTACAACATCAGGAAGATCAGACCGTTCCTAACAGAACACGCAACACAGCTTCTTGTCCAGGCCCTGGTTATTTCTAGACTTGACTACTGCAATGCGCTTCTGGCTGGACTCCCCTCTTGTGCGATCCAAACACTTCGAATGATCCAGAATGCAGCGGCACGTCTGGTCTTCAACGAGCCCAAAAGGACCCACGTCACACCACTCTTCATCTCTCTGCACTGGCTACCACTCGCTGCTCACATCAAGTTTAAGTCGCTGACGCTTGCCTACAGAGCCACCACGCACTCAGCTCCTGCATACTTTGACTCGATTCTACGTCGCCACACCCCCACCAGAAGCCTTCGTTCAGCTAAGGAGCGAAGGCTTGTGGTACCATCACAGAGAGGCAAAAAATCCCTCTCCAGAACATTCTCATTCAACGTTCCCAGCTGGTGGAATGATCTGCCCACCGCCATCCGAAATGCGGATTCATTGACAACATTCAAAAGTCAACTAAAAACTCATCTCTTCCGTGAGCACTTAACCTCCTAAAAAAAAAAAAAAAAAAACTTTCCTTTCCTCTTTTCCTCTTTTCCTCCTCTTTCCCTCCCTACTCTAGCCTGTGCTACACTGAGAAATGTACACGGACCAAGTATTTCAGGCGCTTGTTGCGCTCACTCGACTCTTCACGACCAATCGCTTATTGTACCCCCAAGTTGTAAGTCGCTTTGGATAAAAGCGTCTGCTAAATGCATAAATGTAAATGTAAATGCTTATGTAACGGAGGCCAGCTAGAAGTTGCTGTGCGAGTAAACCTCACTCCACTGATCTCAAGAGACGCTCTAGCGACTGACACTAGAGGTTGTACCCTTTAGCTCCTTGTTCGAGCGTCCGACTCTCATGCTGGCGGACCCGGGTTCGAGTCCCGCTTGGAGTGGGCGGTTCAAACAGGAGGGGTTTCATTGGTGCCGTGACCCGGATGGGAGTGAGGTTTAGGGGGGTGAGTGTAACGGAGGCCAGCTAGTAGTTGCTGTGCGAGTAAACCTCACTCCTCTGATCTCAAGAGACGCTCTGGTGACTGACGCTAGGGGTTGCAGCCTTTAGCCTCCTTGTTAGAGGTCCGACTTTCATGCTGGCGGACCCGGGTTCAAGTCCCGCTTGGAGCGGGGCGGTTCGATCAGGCAAGGTTACACTTATTATCATGCATATTGCTACAATATTGGCTTAGAACTTATAAAGCACATATTAATGCCTTATTCTGCATGACCATATTCTACATCCCTTAATCCTACCCAATACCTAGTCTCAGCCTCAGTCGTCACGCCCACTGACCGTTGGCTGAATGTCTGATACATATGGCATACTTATCTGGAAACACTTCAGGAGTTTCGAAGTCGTCACCTGATTGGTTGAATTATACAGGATGTCTGCGAGACGTGTGTGTTGCGTTCTTTAACGGTTCGCCTGGAAACATATGGCGTGACACCAAACTCCCTCAAGGAAGAAGAACGCTGTTGTGTTTACAACTGTGACAATGAGCGCGTACCAGATGAACTAAACTGGATTTAAAAAAAAAGTATGTGAAGTTCACGGCTCCATTGTTGCAGTAAACTTGAACAACATTTATGAATTAATACGTCGGTCTGTTAATGCAGGGACATCAACTTTACATTTTCACACCCCTAAACATTACACGGAAAAAAAGGAACTGTGATTGGTTGTGTTACATGTCAGTCAAACGTCCTCTTGGGCGGGCCTTGACCAATGAAAGCTGCGATAGAGTCTAGACCTTCTGCCTTCAGTCTGAAGGATGGCTATGCCAGACTACCCAATACCTAAACTTAACAATTACCTTACTAACTATTAATAAGCAGTAATTAGGGAGTTTGAGGCATAGGTAACAGTTAGATAGTGAGAGTTGGACCCTAAACAAAAGTGTGGCCATTTATGCTGTTGTTCTGAACTTCTGTGTACCGTCACACTCCTTAAAACTATCCCAGTCAAACACCTCAACTTCTGACCTCTCATTTTAAGATGTCAGAAGTTGGATTTATAAAATTAGAATATTCCATATCTTCCAAAAATGTTGATACACTGCGATTTTGTCGCTTTGTACACTCTTTAGTGTTCACTGAGAGTGCTTGAAACTCATTGATTCGCACCTGGTAAAGATTTATTGTGCACCAACACTAAACCAGAGCTGCTGAAAAGTATAGAGTTCTTGGTATAAAGATGAGTTGCAAAAGTTGACATGGTTATTGGTTTGTTACTTTAATTTTATTAAAGTGCTGGGGTTAAATGAGGACATTTTTAGCACCGCTGCCCCATGGCGTCCCTGTATTGTTCAGTCTGTGTTAATTAGAATCAGTATCCGCTCGCTCTCCGTGCCCTATTGGGGGTTGCGGAGCGTGTTTGCATGCTGTTGCCCCCTGTGGTGAAGGTTATGCATTGCGGACATGCACCTCACGTTCTGGACCCCAGGGCAGGGAATTAGACTGGTAAATAGGTCACCTCAGAGCACAAAGGAACTACGGCGGGAGGAAGTGGCAGTGCTGTGATTCTCATCTGCCTGGACGGTCAGGAATGAGGAAAAGGGGGATTCAAAATATTCCGAAATGATCTGGAATCTCAACTCAATTCCCTTTCACGCCCCATACCTCCTAACCACACACACACACACGGTTAATCACACAGTGCATTCATGAGATACAGGTGCACAGAATCAGATGCATACGCGTACACACGCAGTCTATAAATATTTAGATGAAATCCTTATCACTCCGGTTAATTAGCACAAAAATTACATTCACAATGAGATGCGATCAATCAACATTCAGCCGTCTGCAATCACTGTTTACAGTGACCCTCAGTGTTTGCATGAATACTAATGCGCGCACACGCACAACGCTGCATGATTAATGAAGGCAGTTTGAGACAAAGACCGGGGTCACACCTCTCCTCTCCTCCCATGGCGGTGCATCCAATAATAAGACCTGTTTTAATAACACCGGCTCTTTTTAATAAAGCTCCATCACCTTGACGACTGATCCGGGCAGGATTCCACGCCGCCCTCGTGTGCCCGGGAAGCACTGACCCCATTGACACGAGAACCCCTCTGTGTATAAAGCAATTCTTTTGATTTAAGGAAAACACACATCCTATTGTTCAGAGGCTCCTCTCTGTGCATTTTGGGAGATGAATTTAAGGTCTTGACATCGCCTTTGACCAATAGTGTAATGGACACTGAGAGACCACATGCTGAGCCGGCAGTCGCTTTGGCTGGGTTTGGCAGGATGGCCTTGAAATAACGGGAATACTTCACAAAGCATACTTTTTCCATAAGTCTCTTAGGATTGTGTGGAGTGGAGTCTGTTGTTTTGCTGTCTATACCATTCTTGGAAATCACATTTACTGAAGTCTTTTAGGATTGTTTGGAGGATTTTTAAAGGTTATTGTACAGCTGCAGCGTATCATTTCTGCAAAATAATCTCAAAATAATGACTTTCTTTTTTTTTCTTCCAAAAATTCTACTTTTAAAAACTTGAACAATGTCTCTTAATAATGTCGTTCAAACATGTTTTTAATTGGTCGAACAAACATGCCTCAAAATTACGCCATTGTTTAGGCTATTTAAACAAACAGAGCACAGTTTTAAAATCATCATAGCCTTCTTAGTTGTAGTTGCACATAAACAAAAATTGCATTTGCTTTTAATTATAGGAACACGCCGAATTTTTGTGACGTTAGCTTATTCACCGTATCCCCCAGAGCTAGATAAGTCCATACATACCATTCTCATCTCTGTGCGTGCCACAACTCTGTCTGACGCACCCACCGCTAGCCTAGCTTAGCACAAAGACTGGAGGTAAATGGCTCCAGCTAGCCTAGCTTAGCACAAAGACTGGAGGTAAATGGTTCCAGCTAGCCTAGCTTAGCACAAAGACTGGAGGTAAATGGCTCCAGCTAGCCTACTGCTCAATAAGAGACAAAATAACGCCAACATTTTCCTATTTACATGTTGTGATCCTGTGATTCCTGCGTAATGGTCAAGGGACTTTGTGCCGTACCATGAGTGCAGCGGTGCAATGATATTACACAGCGCCTGAAAATAGTCCCCAGCGCTCTGTGTAAGCAGGTTGTCACATTGGCTATGTTGACGGAAGTTAGCCTATTTTCTATGTTCCTTTAATAGAGGTTATATCATGGGCAATTCTATTTGCCTTTATATCAATGCTTCTTGAGTATTTAGCAACTTGACCTGCTTTGATAAACAACAGTGTGAACTGCACTAGTACACGGAGATTAGCCAATCATAACATTTAAGTTATTTACATAAGTCTTAAAGATACAGTAACAAAACTATCTGTTTATGTTCTAACCTGTTTAAGTCTAGCATCTTACATCTCCAGCTTGCAGTAGCCAGAACTTTTGGTGCAAATAAGGTGTAAAATAAAGTTAGTTTAAGAGCACTGGCGTCAGAAGTGTGTGAATGTGTTTTCCTGAGCGCTGCAGTCCAGCAGGATTCTTCAGCAGTGTCTCTCTGCATGTTTCAGTGCTACCTCAGGCCTGTTTAGCATTCACACACACTCTCCGTGGCAGCCGATTGTAAAACTCTCATTCTCTCTCACACGCTTTTCTCTGGCCCGTTGAGAGATGGCATGTCTGTCTCTCACATGGATGCCTGCGCCTGTCAGACAGGGAACGCTGCAAGCTCTTCTCAACACGACTCATGACACAACACAACACGACACATGACACAACATGACACAACACATGACACACAACACGACATGACACAACACAACATGACACAACACGATATGGCACAACGCGACACATGACACAATATAACAACATAACCCAACAACACAACACATGACATATGACATGACATGACTTTACATAACTTGACATCACGACACGACACATAGCACATAACATGACACTACATGACATGACACAGCAACATAACACAACAACATAACACATGACATGACATGATATAGAACATGACATGACATAGCATACAATGATATAACACATGACATATAACATGACATAACTTTACATAACTTGGCATGACACAACATGATGCATAACATGACACATAACACATAACATGACACAACAACATAACATAACACATGACATGATATATTACATGACATAACTTTACATAACTTGACATCACGACATGACACCTACTGTAACAACACATAACGACATAACATGACACTTGACACGACACAACATATAACACACAACATAACACAACAACATAACACATGACATGATATAACTTTACATAACTTGACATCATGACACAACATGACACGACACAACATTTAACACATAACATGACAAAACAACAAAATAACACATGACATATAACAGGACATAACTTTACATAACTTGGCATGACACAACATGATGCATAACATGACACATAACACATAACATGACACAACAACATAACACAACAACATAACACATGACATGATATATTACATGACATAACTTTACTTAACTTGACATCATGACGCATAACACCTAACATAACATGACATGACACAACATTTAACACATAACATGACAAAACAACAAAATAACACATGACATATAACAGGACATAACTTTACATAACTTGACATGACACAACATGATGCATAACATGACACATAACACATAACATGACACAACAACATAACGCATGACATGATATATTACATGACATAACTTTACTTAACTTGACATCATGACACATGACGATTAACATGACATGACACAATATATAACGCATAAAATGACATAACACAACAACATAACACATGACATGATATATAACATGACATAACTTTACATAACTTGACATCACAACATGACACCTACTGTAACAACACATAACGACATAACATGACACTTGACACGACACAACATATAACACACAACATAACACATGACATGATATAACTTTACATAACTTGACATCATGACACAACATGACACATAACATGACACTTAAGACATAACATGACACTACATATAACACATAACATGACACAACAACATGGCACATGACATAATATATGACATGACATAACATATAACACATAACACATAACACATGACATGACACATAACACAACACAACACAACAACATAACACATGACATGACATAACTTTACATAACTTGACATCACAACACAACACATGACACATAACACATCATAACACATAACACAAAAACATAACACACGACGTATACCATGACATGACATATAACACGACATATAACATGACATGACATGACATAACATAACATGACGCAACATGACACATTTCACAACATAACGCATAACACAACATATGACAGAACACTCATAACATTTAACATAACACATAACAAAACCCATAACATGTAACATAACACACAACATAACACAACACGACACAATGCAACAGGTATTTGTTAATTGTGTATGTGTAAATGATTTTAGCTTTGCATATTTGTGTATAGTGCATGAAGACCGCTCTATTATGATATACATTGCAAGTGTTGTGGTAATAACCTGCAGATAACTGGCCCTCTTCAGTGTGTGACCCTGAGGCATGAATGACTGAAGGTGGTCTTGAAGTATGTGGTGGGGTGAGACCTACACCAATGACGGACATCCTTCCTTATTTCTTTGTCAAATAACCTTCGGGTGTTCTTTGAGACGAGTGCACACTATTGTGTACTGAAGACTCTTGTAGTGCAAAGTAATGCCACATGTACTCCAGTTTCCTCATTTGGGCAGTCTGAAGATCGTGTACTCGTTATTACGCCATTATGTTTGGCTCCTGGCTAAGCTTTTAGGTGTACTATAGAGGAAGATTTAATATTTTATGTCAGGAGATTTAAAGCTACACTGTGTGATATTTTCCCCCATCTAGCGGTGAAAAGGTATATGACCATCCAGTGAATTTTAGTTTCTGTTCCTCTCAATTCCGATTTCGTTTTAACTCCTACGGTGGCCGATTTAGTCCAAGATTAACATGGCTTCCAGTTCGACCTCGTCCACATTCGACACGGTGCCATCGAGTGTTAAAACGCCAAAGGCGAAGCTTGAATTTACGGGTATGTCCCTCTTTGGCTAATGTACTTTCAAGATGGAGGGGCAACATGGCGACCGGCATTCGAACCCGTTACCCGTATGTATTTTCAATGGCATTTTATAAACTTACGAGAATATTTTATTATTTGAAAGAAGTAAATATACATTAATGAGCACATATATTTTTGAAAGAACTAAGTGTTTTTAGCTAAGAATAAACTAAAAAAGTTACACAGTGTAGCTTTAAGGGAATAGTTCACCTAAATGAACTTTCTGCCGTCTTTTGTGGAAGTTGTACCGTGAATGAAGACTTCCTTTATTCCTGTATAAAGGAGAAATACACCAATAATGTGACCTAGTCATACAGAGTAACCGCCACAAATAATAGTGTGTGTTTTCCCATTATTTGTGTGACAAGCCAATTTCAGCCGTGCGTTCAGGCTGTCAGGCGTCTGTGTTTGGCACATTTACAGGATTTCCTGTGAGGAGTGTTTCTGCGCTTTGGGTTACAGATGGAGGACTCCTTCAGAATGAGGAGATTGATGGAAGTTTTAGACAATCCTGTCAGGAGGACATCGGTGAAACATTGTTTGTGCTATGAAAGATATGTCTGGGGAAACATTTTTGTTCCTTTTCGACAAATGATCAGTGAAAAGAGGCACTTAACCTTCAGAAAATGTTTGTCCGCCTCGATATATGTGCGCTTTTATTTTACAGTTTTATATGATGCTCCTCGTTTTTGAAACCATGATATCTGAACAACAAAAAACAAAAAATCGAGTAATTTTCATCATCAAAGGTCCGCAGCAAGACATTGGTACATTTTAATATAAAGGTAGATTATGCATAAAAATAGTTGTTTTATTTAACATTTAATTATTTGAGGTTTGCATACTTAATCATTTTGAGGAGTATAGAATCTTTATTGTGTAAGTGAGATAAATAAATGCTCACATTTAGTCGGGAACTACAATAACCATCACGTTCACACACACACACACACACACACACACACACACACACACACACACACACACACACACACACACACACACACCTCTGCACTTATTTTTCTCAACATGGGGGCAGGAGAGCTGTCAGTCAAATTAATGTGAAAAAGTAACTCCGCTATTTCGTGTGACCCTGGGCGTAACCGCCGTAAACTAATGTTTTTTCCACCACAGCCAATCATGCTGCATGCTTATTGGCTCACTGACGTTGATGAGATTAACCCCTTAGGTATCGAACGACAAGACCTTTTGCGATACTCGATAATATCGAGGCAATTCGGTCTAGGGATCGACCGATATGGATTTTTTAGTGCCGATACCGTTTTTTTTTTTATCAGCCTTAGCCGATGAGCGATACAGGCTGCCGATTTTCTGGAGCCGATATTTGGAGCCGATACTGCTTTTGCTCCCTCAATTTACATCATAAAAATGACACAATGATCATGATGATAACAATTTAAAATGTACAATTTAAAAAAGGAACATTTATTGAACTAAAAAAAAACAATATTTAACAAATAGTAAAAACAGGTGAGGAAGAACAAGAAGAAAAAAAAGAGTTCAGTGGTGAAAATAAATTCTGAAAATACATATTTAAGCATAAATAAAATAATTACACTATTGCACACAGTATCAACAATCAAGCAGCATAATAAAGTGCACACTGACTGTACCATACTTAATTTTAAAACTATTTACAGCCTAGTCATTTAATGGTTACACTCTAAAAAATGCTGGGTTAAAAATAACCCAAGTTGGGTTGAATATGGACTAACCCAGCAATTGGGTTGTTTTGACCCAGCGGTTGGGTTAAATGTTTGCTTAAAACAACCCAATCACTGGGTTAAAACAACCCAATTGCTGGATTAGTCCATTTTCAACCCAACTTGGGTTATTTTTAACCCAGCATTTTTTAGAGTGTAGGTGCACTTAACTTAATCTCTTGTAGAGCAACACCAGCGGTAATTCAGGAAAAAATCTCCCAATGCTCCACGTGAAACTTCAGTCTTTCGACCTTTTACCATCGTGTCAATTCTCAATTGATTTTGATTAATATGCGTGAGGGAGAGCAAGAGAGTTTGAAGACGGTGAGAGCTGCCCTGTGGACGCCTGTCTGGAAATAATGCAGGGGAAAAAATATCGGCGAACGCAGCAGCCTTGTATCGGCCGATGCCGATACACGTAAAAATCGCAAATATCGGCCCGATATATCGGTCTAACACTAATTCTGTCTGTGCCTAAAAGTATCGAACTCGATACCCAGCCCTAATAATAAATCTGACATTTATTGTATGATTTTAAATGTTGGATTTAATCGAGAACAGTGCGGTGGGAAGCTACAGAATCACTTTTGTCCTGTGATTGATATCATATCTAATATTTCTCCCTCTAGAGCAGCGGTTTTCAATAGGTGAGGCGCGCCTCCCCTGGGGGGCGCCAAAGAGCCACAGGGGAGGCGCGACGTGAAGAAAAAATAAAAATAAACCATATACTCGCGTCGCGGTATACTGGGTAAAAGCTACGCGGGATACTCGCGTCGTGGAACAAACGAGTTGAATGATTACTGACAAGTAGTAATGCTGACAGATTAAGCAATGGCTCCTTCTGGCTCAACGTGTGCACAGGTGCTCAAAAAATAGGCCTACTCGAAAACTGAAGGATTTTATGAATGGCACCTGTTTTCAACACAAACACTCTACGCAGAAAGAGTGTTTCTTGAACTTAGAAAAAACTGCAATACAATTACTATAAGGGGTAGGCTATGTTTATTTTTTTCAATCATTTTAAAATTAATTGGAGAATTAACTTGAATGTGCCTAATAGCCTATGTGTTGTAGCCATTAAATAAGCGCATTTAGTTTCATATGTTAAAATATTATATGTTATTTTTTTCCATCTATATGTTGATTATGAAAAGTGAACACCATGAGTAAGATAGGATACATCGGGGACATGGAGTGGGTCAGACATGATTGACCACTTCATTAAGTTTCGTTTTGTAGAAAGACTTTCTTTAGTTTAAAGTGAATTTCGTTTTGTATAAATTGTATCTTAATTTTAATAAATGTTTATTCAACAAATTGCCTGGATTTAATAAATAAGAAGCAAATATAGCCGCGATCAATTGCATTGCACGCGTGAACTGGAGAGCATCATAAATTCATATCTCATATCTCTTTAATTTTTTATTATAAATTAATCGAAACTCAGTTTATGCCTCATAGACATGAAAAATATTTAAGAAAGCTTTACATTTCTTTAAACGAAACTATTCAAAACGAAAAGAAATAGGCTAGCTAACGTTACTCAATGTAATCCATGATGTGCATTTCTCTCAGTAGGCTAGGCGTCTTCAATACGGAGATGGCGATCTTCAACTTAATTTCTGCAGCTGACACAGACAGAAAAGACTAGTGTAGGCCTAATACAAATCAATGCACGAAATCGAACTTTTTTATTTTAAATTTTTATTTTATTCAGCTCGAATGGGGACTTGAAGCAGAGACTAAATGCCGATCACGCTTTTCTGGTTGTCTGTGGAGAGCGAGTTCCCTCAGATCTCCACTAAGGCTATGCAAGTCCTAATCCCCTTCACCTCCACTTACTTGTGTGTGAGTGTGGGTTTTCCGCACTGACCATGATTAAAAATAAATACAGATCAAGGCTGCAGGTGGAGGACGACTTGCGTTTATTTCTCTCTGCAGTGCAGCCCCGCATCGAACACCTCTGCGCGTCAAAAGCGCGTCCTCATTGTTCCTTCTGATATGGGCGGTTATTCAAAGTTCAAAATTAAAATGCAAATGACGTGAATGACACGTGCAAATGACGTGAATGGTGCATTTTGTTTATTGTTTAAATCTGAATGTATGATTATAAATAATTTTAGCCAAAAAACATTGTAATGCAAATCTTTTTGATCTGATAACATACCTTCAATGCAGTTCACTGTTATGTGTTATGCGCTCCGTGAACAAAAAGCGTTGTCGTTCATTGATCAGAGAGCTGTCCATTGTGCTGATTTTGTTCGAGAAGATGTGCATTAAAATGTGCGCTTAAAGAGATAGTTCACTTTAAAATGAAAATTCTGTCATCATATACTCACCCTCAATTTGTTTCAAGCCTGTATGAATTTCTTTCTTCTGCTAAACACAAAGCAAGATATTTTGAAGAATGTCAGTAACCAAACAGTTAACTGGTCCCATTGACCTCCATAGTATATATATTTTTTCTTACTATGGAAGTCAATGGGACCAGTTAACTGTTTGGTTACTGACATTCTTCAAAATATCTTGCTTTGTGTGCAGCAGAAGAAATTCATACAGGCTTGAAACAAATTGAGGGTGAGTATGTGATGACATAATTTTCATTTTAAAGTGAACTATCCCTTTAAGACCCAGACACAAGTTTCACACTTGTAACATTCACATGTTAAGCATGTTTTGTTGACTTATGGTTAGGCCTACTGATGTTCTGTGATTTTTAAAAGTAGCCTCAAATAGGCCTGCATAAAGTTGGAAGTTATTTGCTGTTGCAAAGATTTATGAATGCACTTCTTAAAAAAAAAAAGGAAATAAAATACAATATGAAAAAATATTTACATTTATTAGTTGTTATTGAAACTCATCATTGCCAGGAACACACAGAAGATGGCATTTACTGCCGAGGCGTGTGTGGGTTAGAGCAGGCGGACAGGATTTTGGGGAAGGGGGGGCTCGGCTGTCCTTACCTACTCTAAGGGGAGGCTCACATTCACACAATTTGAAAACCCCTGCTCTAGAGGATTTGTGCCTTTATTGCGATCAGACACAATTTGTACCCCATTCATAAAAAGTGCCTCAGGTTTTATTGTCGTATTGATATCAGATAATAGTGTTTGTGTTGATACAGGAAACATGTTTCTCTGTTCTTGGAATTTGAAATGATCATATTATAACTTCTGTTGCAAATGCTTATGAACAGGAGCGAGTCATATCCGTATTCTTCTATATTTCTAGGGGCCTTGTGTTAAACAAGATGCAGTTTTCCAAGAGCTGTGTCTCTGAGGCTTTCTGAGGGGAATCCCAGTGTTAGCGAGGCTGTAATTTAGTACTTACTCGACACATTGGTCCTTGTACACACGCACACAGTTGTCTTTCAGATGTTTTGTGTTTTGTTGTTTACCCAGAAGCGTTGTTAGAAAGGTCAGTGTTTATTGAGTTTTCAAAGAAAAGGCGCGTCTAAAAGCCTCGAGAAAACCATACGTTTGGCTCTTTCACTGATGGACACAAGAAAAATCTTCAGTGTCTGTTTCCCGATATAGGGCGCAAAGGTCACGCAGCGCTCAAATAAGATCTTACAGCGATCAGACGGCTGGTGACATTCTAATTGTCATTGGGTAAAAAGAACAGTTGTTGAAAATGATGGACATTTTGTTTTTGCTTCTGCTCTCTCCTTTTAAAAACTTCTATCGGCTTAACTAAACGCCATCATGCATCATCCTAATATGTAGGACATTTTGCTTTATTTTTGTTGCAGAATGTTTATTTATGTTTTGTTTTGTTTTATTTTATTATTATTTTTTTTATATATATTTTTATTTATTTATTATTTATTAATTTGTCTTATTATTATTATTTTATTTCATGTTATATTTTATTTTATGTATTTTTGTATTTTATTTATTTTGTATTTTATTTTACTTGATCTCCATTTGTTTATTTATTTATTTATTTGTTATTATCATTATTTTAGTTTGTTTTAGTTTATTTTATTTTATGTTATATTTTATTTTATTTAGTTTTGTATTTTATTGATTTATTATTTGTTTCAATAATAATAATAATAATAATAATAAAACAAATAATAAATAAATAAAATACAAAACTAAATAAAATAAAATATAACCTAACATAAAATAAACTAAAACAAACAAAAATATCAAATAAATAAATAAATAAATAAATAAAGATCATGTAAAATAAAATACAAAATAAATAAAATACAAAAATACATAAAATAAAATATAACATGAAATAAAATTAATAATAATAATAATAATAATAATAATAATAATAATAATAATAATAATAATAATAATTTATTGTATTTCAGGTTATATTTTATTTTATTCATTTTTTATTTTATTTTATTTAATGTTATATTTTATTTTATTTTATTTATTTCTGTATTTATTTATTTATCTCTCTATTTTTTATTTTATTTTATTTTATTTATTACTATTATTTCTGGATAATCCAGTGAATTAAATCATGTACAGATTAAATGTACTTCACTTATGTTTCATCTGTCGAAACAATGATTCAAATGGACGTCCATTTTTAATTTCCTTATGAAGAAAAAAACACGTCACTTTACTGCGATAACTCATTTGTTTTTACTTCTCCCTTTATAAACTCCTATCGACTTAACTAAATAAACGTCATCATGCATGAATTGACATTTTGCATCTTTTTTTGTTGCAAAATAAATATTTACCCAAATACTTCTGTTTACTACTATTTTAAGATAATACAACTTATGAATAAAGTTTTTCGTTTTTAACATACTTTTTTTTTAACATTTCTAACATTCAACCTCACTACTTATAGTTTTTTTTAAAGGTAAAGTTTTCTCTGCTGTGTCTTTGTGCTGTTTTTTTGAGATCATAACAATGCAGCATACATGTAACACCACAATTTGTGTCTGTGTATCTAAAAAAAGGAGCTGTGGGGGGTTGGGTTGTGTGTTTCTCTAATGTATGTGTGTGTGTGTGTGTGTGTGTGTGTGTGTGTGTGTGTGTGTGTGTGTGTGTGTTACACGTGTGGTCATTAGGCGTCTAACAGCCGCTCCTTAGGGGATGTTTTGTCATGGCTAATAGGACTAAAGTAGAAGCCCAGACTCTCTTAACTTTGCTGTACAACAACCAATGACAATGATATGAATCATGCGATACTGTAGCGTGTGTGTGTGTGTGTGTGTGTGTTAGTGAAGAAAAACACGCTTTGGGGCCGTGTGTTCCAGGCAAAATAAAAACATACATCAAGCGGCTTATTTGGAGGCATCCCCGCGGCCCGCTGAAGGAAATATCTGCTGTAAACTCTTCTAGTTATGGGAATGGATTTTACTCTTGTTATTTTAGATGCTCAGATAGATTTCCTCTAATCATTAAGTTCCATTTGTCATGTACTGTACAATCTTAATTTTATCCTGAAGTGAAGGTGTGCTTTGTGTCAAACATCTTGCTCCTCTGTTCGTAAAATAAATCTCTGCTGTGATCTGGTAATCGTGCTGAAGTAGGCTAAGATAAGACCATGGTGTTTTGTTTTAATAATTTGATATGATTTAGTTTCAGATGCACCTCGGCTGCAGTGGGTCTGGGGGTCGTGTGAACCGCTGTTTTTCTAGGGCAGAACTAGCCTACCCATAAAGCCTGGCAAACGGTCCCCGGGGTCTGTGGGATTTGCTGCTGTTAACAGACGGCCTGTATTAGCTCTCAGTCTGTCCAGCTCTGTCTGCAGCGCCTGATTAACAGGGTCAGATAACACAGAGGTATATATATGTTTTTGTTTTGACCCCAGCCAAACATAATTTCCTATCAATAACATGAACAATCATAAACATCAGGATAATTCACTGAAAACGTGTGTGCAGGATGCAGTAGTGAACTGAAGTGGGTTGAACTCATGGCCGTCAGACACACTGTATGTGGGCGGGACAAGACCCACCAACTTTTCACGACCAATGATATTGGACCAACTCACTTTTACGTCTCTAATTCGGCGCATGTCTGTTCACCAACCACTAACTGATAAACACGTTATGAAACACACATAAGATGCTTTATTTCCACATTTTGACTGAAAATAAATGCCTTTCCGATCTGATATGTGATGGGAAGGGGAGTAAAGTGAGTTCAGCAAAAAGTGGATTCAAACCTTTTTATTTATTTATTATGTATTTATTTATTTAATTCATTTTTAATGTTTTTATTTCCCTATTGTTTTTTGTTGTTGTTTTTTTTGGTTTGGGTTTTGTTTTGCTTTGCTTTATTTTTTATGTTTATGTTGCATTTTATTTTATTATTTTATTTTATTTTTAACTTTCTGCATTGTTTTTTGTGTTTTTGTTTAGTTTTTTTCTTTTGTGATTTTGGTTTTTGTTTTGCTTTTATTTAATTTTTGATCTGAACTGAAGTGGGTTGAACTCATGGGCGTCAGACACACTGTATGTGGGCGGGACAAGACCCACCAACTTTTTACAACCAATGATATTGGACCAACTCACTTTTACCGTCTCTAATTCGGCGCATGTCTGTTCACCAACCCCTAACTGATAAACACGTTATTAAACACACATAAGATGCTTTATTTCCACATTTTGACTGAAAATAAATGCCTTTCCATTCTGATATGTGATGGGAAGGGGAGTAAAGTAAGTTCAGCAAAAAGTGGATTCGAACCTCAGGTTGATTTGCGTCAACTGTCGTCCATGTGCTTTACCCCTGCACTACTGCAACTGTACGTCATTCAGTGTCTTCTGTCATTCTGTCTGGCCCAACCAGAAGTTTAGGAAACAGGGAAGGGTCTACTGAATGTAAATGGCATCTACTCCAGTAAAATATTCCTGGAGTATTTTCTTTGCTTCTGACGCCCATGGTTGAGCTGCTTGATAAAGCTCTGTTGTATCGTGGCCTGCAGGAAGGAGAAAGCTCCTCCGCATTAGCAAGATGTTCTCTCTGTCAGTGTTACATTTATCATGAAGACCATTAACATGTGCAGCTTTTACTCAGGCCTGGTACACCTTCCTCCGTCATGCCCTGCAGATAGAAGGAGACACGCTGGTGCACTCTGGGTAAAAGGAATAAATGGCCCCACCGGATAAAGCTCACTTCACAAATGATAGCAGTGAACAGGAAAGAGGCAAAACAAGATTTATCCATTTGAAGTGAAACACCCTTCGCCGTATAGCTATTTCTGTATTATTATTCACACATTCATACTGTAGAAAGAGAATACATTAACCTTTAAATAGTGTATTAAGGGTAAAGCATGTTAAACTATTTCTGTGATTATGAATATTTAAAAAAAAACATTTAATGAACAGTAATTTTTAAAATTACTATACAGGGATTGTGATTTTAGAATACATGCAATGCAAAATATATATATTAGGGGTGTTCGATATAAATCATGATACTGAACTCACGATACGATATGTATCCCGAAATTTTAAGCCAAAATAATGAATAGGGTTTTTTTTTAATTACAATTATATTATTATTATTATTATATTCAGCATTATATATAGTTGTTTAATGTAGTAATGTCACGTAAACTTTCATTTTTAAACTTTCAATGCAGGCAGGATTCTCTCCCGCTGCTCACTATGACCCGCCTCTCCCACTATTAATGCGCTATACATATAAGAATAAACCATCTAAAATGCTTTCAATAATCATACTACTAAAACTAAATGTGATCTGGTGATTTAAATGATGTTTGCGCTTTGACTTTGAGGAGTGTGTGTGTGTGTGTGCTTCAGATGATCAATGCAATCCGTCACAGTTTTTAATACTGTGTCTAAATGACTCTCAAACTGTAAATGTTTAGCTCATTGCAGAGTTTTAATTCTGCATTTACTCTCTCTCATGTTGTTTTCGCGCGTCACGCAATCATCTGAACGTCCGAGTTTACTACAGTATGCGCATCGTGTTAAATATATTCATCATATAAAGCCATCGTGTCTCTTCAGAAGACTTGGATTAGACACTCGATTAGTTATTATTTTTACGATGCCTTTGTGACATTTATTGGATCTTTTAAGTTTGAGAGGAGTGGACTTTAAGGACAGAAATCCCTCAGGTTTCATAAAGAATATCTTCATTTGTGTTTGGAAGTTAAACGAAAAACGACATGATGGTGAGCACATGATGACAGAGTTTGTGGTACATTTGTAAATTTGTTTTTGGGTGAATTATACACTCTAAAAATGCTGGGTTAAAAACAACCAAAGTTGGGTTGAAAATGGACTAACCCAGCATTGGGTTGTTTTAACCCAGCGATTGGATTGTTTTAAGGAAACATTTACCCAATTGCTGGGTTAAAACGACCCATTCCCTGGGTTAAAACAACCCAACCGCTGGGTTAAAACGACCCATTCACTGGGTTAAAACAACCCAACCGCTGGGTTAAAATGACCCATTCACTGGGTTAAAACAACCCAATTGCTGGGTTAAAACAACCCATTCACTGGGTTAAAACAACCCAATTGCTGGGTTAAAACAACCCATTCACTGGGTTAAAACAACCCATTCACTGGGTTAAAACAACCCAATTGCTTGGTTAAAACGACCCATTCACTTGGTTAAAACAACCCAATTGCTGGGTTAAAACGACCCATTCACTTGGTTAAAACAACCCAATTGCTGGGTTAAAACGACCCATTCACCGGGTTAAAACAACCCAATTGCTGGTTTAAAACAACCCATTCACTGGGTTAAAACAACCCAATTGCTGGGTTAAAACAACCCATTCACTGGGTTAAAACGACCCATTCACCGGGTTAAAACAACCCAATTGCTGGGTTAAAACAACCCAATTGCTGGGTAAAAACAACCCATTCGCTGGGTTAAAATAACCCAATTGCTGGTTTAAAACAACCCATTCACTGGGTTAAAAGAACCCAATTGCTGGGTTAAAACAACCCATTCACTGGGTTAAAACGACCCATTCACCGGGTTAAAACAACCCAATTGCTGGGTTAAAACGATCCATTCACTGGGTTAAAACAACCCAATTGCTGGGTTAAAACGGATCCATTCACTGGGTTAAAACAACCCAATTGCTTGGTTAAAACAACCCAACCGCTGGGTTAAAATGACCCATTCACTGGGTTAAAACAACCCAATTACTGGGTTAAAACGACTCATTCACTGGGTTAAAACAACCCAATTGCTGGGTTAGCCCATTTTCAATCCAGCATTTTTTAGAGTGTACCTTATAAATAGCCCGACTACAAAAAAGTTGAGCCTTGGATAAAGCAACTCTATATCGCAAATCATATCGTTTCAATCAACGATACATATCGTCACATTTTTATATCGCGATATATCATTACACCCCTATATATATTGCTTAACCCCAACCAAGCAAAGATTTCTGTCAGCAACATGGGAAAAATCTGGAATTTATTTATTTATTTTAATCTAGTGAATGAAATCACGTACAGATGAAATGTACTTTCGCTTATTCTTCATGTGGTGGAATGTGTTAATCGATGGATCCTCCCTTTCTCTCTCTCTCTCTCTCTCTCTCTCTCTCTCTCTCTCCCTCTCTCTCAGTTTT
Source organism: Gobio occitaniae (assembly GCA_033150135.1). Classification (NCBI taxonomy): domain Eukaryota; kingdom Metazoa; phylum Chordata; class Actinopteri; order Cypriniformes; family Gobionidae; genus Gobio; species Gobio occitaniae. The sequence goes on from JARQWZ010005503.1 coordinate 54,315, forward strand.
GGGGGTAGCAGGTGGTACGGTGACATCTGGATGATAATGAACTCTCCTCTGGGAGTTCTCTTTTTCATTTTCTCTCTCCCTCCATCTCTTTTAATCTGCACCGCATCAGGCAGGTTTAGGACCTCTGTCCCAGCCCTCCATTACCCATGATGCCATCCTCTCAGTTTCTTCACCTCTCCCAGCATACCTTTTATCTCTTTTCCTTTCCTTCTCCCTTTGTGTCTCTCACATGGCTTCCTCCTCCGGGATCTTTTCCCGATGGGACTATAATGATGCGTTAAATCCCGTCGTCTGCTTCGGCAGCTGTTGTCCCAGAGGATAGAGACAGTGGAAGGACAGCAGGCGTACGCTTCAGTCTCTGGTCAATGTGCTGTGACTCTGATAATCTCTCAACTTGCTTAATTAGCATTAGTGGAAGTTTGGGAAGAGCCGAACGAAGCGCTTCCATTTACAAAGTGTTCCGATGTTTCCTGCAGTGAGTTCTGGGGCATTTCTGAAGGGTTTCAAAATGGTGTGCAGTGCCATTGATCCGTTTTCCTCCGTTGGGAAAGTCTTGAGCGATTGATATGGAAGCCGTTTCCACTCCAAAAGGGAAATGTGAGATATTGTTGGGATCTCATCTGGAGTTCTAGCATCAGTTGAAAAGAAATTACGTTTTTTTGAGGAAAACATTCCTGGATTTTCCTCCATATCGTGGACTAGAGTTTCAATGCAGCTTCAAAGAGCTCGACGCGATCCCAGCCGAGGAATACGGGTCTTATCTAGCGTTTTTTATCGTAATTGTTGTTTTAACAATGTGCGATCTGACATTATCTAGTATATCCCACATACACCTGTAGTCTAGGAGGTTAGACTAGTGTGCTTACGCATTTAGTGCACGCTTTCACTGCGTGATTTAGTCTATTAAAATGCTCAAATATCCCCAAAATTCAAGATAAAGCTGCAAAAATGCCCCTGTATGTATTTTATATTTATATCATTTAATATAGTTAATCAATATCACACGAAGAGTGACTTTTTTCTCCAGATATTAGCATGAAAACGAATGTGATATTAAAGTTCAATAAACAAGAAGTTAATATTAAGTTACTTACATTTTAGACACCATATTGCTCTGTTATAGTTTGAAACAAAGCCACAGCACTGTTGTGCGTCTCTAAGAAACACACGGCGGGTGCTTCTGTACTGAATGAATCCGCTTTTTGAATGAATGATTCAATGACTCACTCATTAAGAGAGTCAAATGATTAGTTCCTGAATGAATCAGCCGCTTGAACGAACCAGTTGAATGAATGATTCAATGACTCATTCATTAAGAGAGTCAAATGATTAGTTCCTGAATGAATCAGCCGCTTGAACGAACCAGTTGAATGAATGATTCAATGACTCACTCATTAAGATAGTCAAATGATTTGTTCCTGAATGAATCAGCCGCTTGAATGAATCGGTTGAATCTCAATGACTCACTCATTAAGATAGTCAAATGATTTGTTCCTGAATGAATCAGCCGCTTGAATGAATCGGTTGAATCTCAATGACTCATTAAGATTGTCAAATGATACGTTCCTGAATGAATAGGCTGAATCTCAATGACTCACTCATTAAGAGAGTCAAATGATTTGTTCCTGAATGAATCAGCCGCTTGAATGAATCGGTTGAATCTCAATGACTCTTTAAGATAGTCAAATGATACGTTCCTGAATGAATCAGCTGAATCTCAATGACTCACTCATTAAGACAGTCAAATGAGACGTTCCTGAATGAATCAGCTGAATCTCAATGACTCACTCATTAAGAGAGTCAAATGATTTGGTCCTGAATGAATCAGCCGCTTGAATGAATCGGTTGAATCTCAATGACTCATTAAGATTGTCAAATTAAAAGTTCCTGAATGAATTGGCTGAATCTCAATGACTCACTCATTAAGAGAGTCAAATGATTTGGTCCTGAATGAATCAGCCGCTTGAATGAATCGGTTGAATCTCAATGACTCATTAAGATTGTCAAATGATACATTCCTGAATGAATCGGCTGAATCTCAATGACTCACTCAGTAAGAGAGTCAAATGAGACGTTCTTGAATGAATCAGCCGCTTGAATGAATTGGTTGAATCTCAATGACTCACTCATTAACAGTGACTTACTGCCACCTACTGCCGGTTTTAATTTCACTTTTAAAGTATCTTTTCATGTTTTAAATCATTTCAAATATCAACATTCAACGTTTCATGTTTAAAACATCAAAACTATATTCATTTGTAATTGCTGGTTATTCATTATGTCCCTCTGAGGTGCATTAAACCGTCTGTGTAAATGATCTAAATGCCACGTCAGATGAGCTTCTGTGTTTCCATGTTGCTACAGATTACATTTGTTTGGTAACAGCCCTATTGTGTCGTCTTATTAGAATTTAATTTATTGATTACATGTAAGAATTTGACACAAAAGATGATGCATACATATAATTAGGTTAAAATATGGTGCAAAAATCCCCATAATGTATCATCCAATTATCGTTATGGATAAAATCTGGATTTTTTGTCAGTATCGCACACCTCTGCTTTGCACGTTTGCTTTTACACTGAGGCGGTACTTCCTCCTACATCACGCATGATCTTTCTAACATGATTAATTAATGCATGGCGTATCGCAGAGCAATGCAAGATGAGCATTTGTGGTTAAAAAGTATACTATTTTTATTGATTTTTTTTAACAAAATGGCCGATGGTTTGGCTAGATAAGACCCGGATTCCTCGGCTGGGATCGTGTCGAGCTCTTTGACGCTGCAACCCGTTGGTTCCCATTGAAGTCCACTCTATGGAGAACAATCCTGGGATGTTTTCCTCAAAAAACTTCATTTCTTTTCGACTAAAGAAATGAACATCTTGGATGAGATGGGGGTGAGGAAATGATCAGGAAATGAACTAATCCTTTAAGCAAGATTCTCCATTTGCTGCCTGAGAGAAAGAATTGGGATATTAATGATATTTTCTTTCAGTGACTCAATGGAAGCGCATTGAATATCTTCATTTGCATGCACTTCCAGTGGTTAGAGTTGAAACCATCATCAGTGTTTAGCCGTACCTTTGGCTCTTTATTCCGTCTCCTACTCTCTTATCCCATTTATCCTTTCTGGTCGGCTTGACAGGACAGGAAAAATGGAGTGCGCCACACGAAGCGGCAAACAGTGTAATTTCAATGGGCTTTGGAGAATCAATTTTGACCAGTGAAGGGCCCCTGAAATAAATGGCAGGGCCGGCATAAATAGCCATTAGGGTTTCTTATTGTCTTAGTGTCAGGTACAGAGGGTGATTTGCTGGGAAAATTGAGCGGTGGGCTGCATTTGTCAATGTTCGCTCTTGTCTGGCTCTTCTCCACTGTCTTGGTAATTGGCAGAGAAATTATTCAGTCTGTTTACCTTTTGAAAGAGCCCGCCGCACGACGCTAGCTACTCATAACGGATTGATCGCCTCTAGATGGAGGGCTGCAGTCCTTTCACTGCTCTCTTTCACAGTTGTAAATGCAGTCTGGATGAAACAAGCTAATGTTCCGCTTGCGAGGGCTCTGTCTGTCTCGCCGCTTTAGTGCCACGCTTAAGAGAAGGGATCGATTTTATAACTTACTCTCAAACTACTGCTTTTATGCATTCCCATATTAACTTGTGTTGTGTGAAAAAGACCAGTCTGTCAGTTTTTCAACAATGGTTTTATTTTGCCGCGTGTTAATCAGCCCAGCTTGTTATTGAAGCTGTTGCAGTCTTGCAGTCTTGTATGCCAATGCCTTTTGAAAACCCATGTCTATTGAAATGCCGGTGAATGTATTTAATGCTTTTCTCTGCATTTAAAAGAATGCTTCACTCAACAAAAAAAAGACCATCATATATTACTCAAACTTGGTGTACACCTCATGTTAAAGGTGCAGTGTGTAATATTTATGAGGATCTATTGACAGAAATGCAATATAATATACATAACTATGTTTTCAGTGGTGTATAAAGACCATTATGTGTGTGTTACATTAGAATGAGCCATTTCCATCTCCATACACCGCGGGTCCCCTTACAGTGAAGCCGCCATTTTGCACCGCCATGTTTCTACAGTAGCCCTAAACGGACAATGCTCTTTGTGCTTTGTTGCTATTGATATAAAACAAAGTTTCAGATTTCAATTACGTCCATTTTATTACGAAATTCAAAAACATAAATACCGTTTTGGCGCGAGATTGCTTTGACGCAGAGAAGCGGCCGCGCGCGCATGTGAACGGATCTTCTCTTCCGCCTTAATACTTAATACCAGTTACAGCGCGAAATAAACATGAATGAACATCTGAACGTGTGTTAAAAGATAGAGTACAGCTTACCGAAATCCGTATTATGTCACATCGAATCACTCAATCAGTGTTTCAAATGCGGAAAGGCGTCGGTAAAACAGCTTGTAAACAATGTCATGTAACGTTACATTTACCTCAGAGAAAAAAAAAGTGTCAGCTAGAAAATTGGCTCTAGAGAGCAGCATTTTGCTAAATATATGCACCATATTACATATTCATTATACATTTTAATGTTCTTCAATATTTAATGTATGTTTGGATTAATCTGGCAAGTTTTTATGACAGCCACCATTTAAATGTTTACATTTCAAAAAACCGAATTGGAGTAGAAATATGATTATGTAATTTGCAAAGTTAGTATTATAACTTTATTATTATAAAAAACATAATTGTGTAAATTGTGTAATTTAAGTGTTTGTACAAATCCGTTCATTTTTACCTTTTATATTATAGTACAACTGACTCGCATAGTTTACAGCCTTAGTTTGTTTTCCCAAATTTGTTTTAGATTTTAGATTTATCGCAAGATTTGTTTTACATTCAAAAATTTGCCATGTATTGTACCTGATATACATCCAAAATAATCAATATTGGACCGAGCCTTTCCAAAGTTTTTTTGTGACAATTTATTTATATCACTCTGCTCTCTTCCTTCAATGAAAGTATAATTAAGTATAATGAAAGTATGATTAATTCGCTATATTCCAAATCATTTAGCTTCATGTGAGGAACAGACCTGTATTTCTGCTTAGAATATCTAGACTGCCGAAGCTCATTTTCACTCATGCTTTCAATATTTTAGTACATACAGTCTTGCTCAAAAGTTTACATACACCTTGCAAAATCTGCAAAAAAAGAGGAATCGTACAAAATGCATGGTTTTATTTACATCTGTCCTGAATTCGATATTTGACATAAATAATGTAAAGAAGGAAACAAGACGCATTAAGAGCCGGGGGTGGACACTTTCTGAATTTGAAGGTCAAGGTAAATTGTACTTAATTTGTCTTCCGGGAAACATGTGAGTATCTACTGTTGCATCTGAGGTGCAGGACTCAAGGATGAAAAAAATATACATTTAGACGAAAATTTGGACTGCCTGTTCAAAAGTGTTCACCCCCGGCTCTTAATGCGTCATGTTTCCTTGTGGAGCATCAGTGACTGTCTGAAGCTGTTTTAATAGTTGTGTTTGAGTCCCTCAATCGTCCTCAGATCTCAGAATCATACAGTCACTGCTGACACACACACACACACACACACACACACACACACACACACACACACACACACACACACACACACACACACACACACACACACACACACACACACACACACACACACACAGAATCACACAGTCACTGCTGTAGAGGGTTCACATATGCAGAAGATGCTGGAAAACTGAAGAATCTGAGGATTTTTCTGAAGAACGTTGGGCAGTTTAACGCCTCAGGACAAACAAGAGACTCAAGAACAACCATCACAAAACACACACACAGACGTGGATCAACAGGTCAACAGGGAACAACACACACACATATACACACACAGCTGTGGATCATTGGGAACGACACACATGATTAGGAATCAATGATTCATAAACTAGCACATAATTCATAAATCTTGTGGACTACATGTAAACATCTGTTATGTCAAATATCTTCAGGTGAGCACTAAATAAAAAATAACATGCCGTTTGATCACTCTCAAATTATGAGCATTTTGCAGGTTCTGCAAGGGGTTGTAAACTTTTGAGCACAACTGTGTATATATGCATATTATATAATATGCATGATGTCATTTACCGGCACATGTATTTACAGCATATTTGAATGTATGGGAAGTCAAAATAAGTAAATAAATGAAATAAAAATGATGTGAGTGCAAATCAGATTCAAGAGCTACAGCACTTGGGAAGATCTTAAGTGAACGAAACTTGCTGCAGAAGACGGAATATAAATGTGTGGATTGAGAAGTTGATTTTTTTTAAGCTTGACCTTTTTTGTGTTCTTTCTTTGTATGGAAAAGAGCAATGTAAAGGTGATGGAAGGCACACCGTTTGTTTTCCCTTAAAAGAAGGAAAGAGAATTTGGAATAACATGAGGGTGTGTAAATAATGACATTTCTCGTTTTTGAGTGAACTTTTCCTTTAATTTCTGTGTGTGGGGCGTTAGGAAAGGGGTCGCTCACCCCGGTCTAGATTGATGGCGCTCTGTCCACTGACAGCTTGACTGCTTTATGCCTGTGTGGCATTTAATTGAATTTGCTGCCGCTCCAAAACTCCCCTTTCACCTCGCGGCCCACTCTCTTTTAGTCTCATTCCGTCATTCTCGCTCTCTCTTTCAATGTCTTTTTTTTAATTCCGCTCCTTTACAAGCCTGCTCACAGCAATCAAATTCCCATTGTGTGTGTGTTGCAAAGCCACCCAGTAGAAATACACATTGATCGATATCACAAGGAAAATGCCGAGGCCTTGGAAACGCTCGTACCGAGCGAATCGCCTCACATTATTTGAGCTATCCAAACTCATCACCTTTGTATCAAGCAGCACTTCATGTACCATTAGCGCTCTCAGCCGTTGCGTGTGTTCGTATCGTTTAAAGCTTAATGTATGCTATAACCACCCACAGCCAGAATATTTCATATCCCGCTGCTTTTAACTTGGAGAGTGAATAGATTTGGGCCATTTTATCTCTGTGATACACAAGCAGCACAAAGAAACCTTGAACTTGCGTTAAACCCTATTTACCCCCTTGATTTACTTACAGCTTGAGCGCCTGTGTTGAAGAACCTCATCACCCCGGACGGATTGCTCTCTTTAAGTAGCCTGTATGCAGCAAATCAACTATCTCTACTGCTGTCTGCGCTTAAGGCTATGACTGTGACGGCTTCTCTAGTGGATCAATTCATGTGACCACACGACCCCCTCCTGCCATCCCACCCCATATTTCAGCAGCCCCAGTCAATGTCAGGCCCTCGGAGACCCTGCTGATGTAAGAGATGGTGACATCAGGCTTATTGGCTGCTCAGAGCCATCTGACCCGTGACTCTTATTGGGGGTGGAATCCGTGACACCTCTGCTCATCCCATGGTGCTGAGCGTACATGATAACTAGGGATGCTCTTTATATTCAGTTGTTGCATTTAAGTTCATTTATTTTAGCTTTTTAGTGTTTTATTTTTAATGAATGTAGACTAAAGAGAGCGTAGAATTGTAAATATCCATTTACCGGTCATCAGTCATAGTATGAAAACAATTATCGGCATATTGGTATTTGGCAGAATTTACATTTCAGCCATTATTTGAATATCGGCCATTATCAGTCATAGTACGAAAATAATTATCAACTTATGTATCAGCCAGAATTTAAATATCGGCCATAGTATGAAAATAATTACCGATTTATTGGTATCGGCCAGAATTTAAATATAGGTAATTATTAGTCATAGTATGAAAATAATTCATGGCTTATCGATATTGACCAGAAGTTAAAAATCAGCCATTTATCAATTATTTAATGAAAATAATTATTGATTTATCGTATCGGCCAGAATTTGAATACCGGCCATTATCAGGCATAATAATTATCAACTTATCGTATCAGCAAGAATTTTAAATATCGGCCATAGTATGAAAATAATTACCGATTTATCGGTATCGGCCAGAATTTGAATATTGGTAATTATTAGTCATAGTATGAAAATAATTAATGGCTTATCGATATTGACCAGAATTTAAATATCAGCCATTTATCAATTATGTAATGAAAATAATTATTGATTTATCGTATCGGCCAGAATTTGAATATCGGCCATTATCAGTTATAGAATGAAAATAAATATAGACTTATCGGTAAATAAATCCATGTATCGGTCATAGTATGAAAACAATTAGCAGCTTATCGGTATTGACCAAAATTTAAATATCTGCCATAGTATGAAAATAATTACCGGCTTATCGTTTTCGGCCATTATCAATCATGGTATGAAAATAATTACCGGCTTATCGTTTTCGGCCATTATCAATCATGGTATGATAATAATTACCGGCTTATCGTTTTCGGCCATTATCAATCATGGTATGAAAATAATTATCGATTTATTGGTATCGGCCAGAATTTGAATATCGGAAATTATCAGTTTTAGAATGAAAATAATTATCAACTTATCGGTATCGGTCATTATCAATCATAGTATGAAAATAATTATCGACTTATCGTATCAGCCAGAATTTGAATATCGTCCATGTATCGGTCATAGTATGAAAACAATTAGCAGCTTATCGGTATTGACCAGAATTTAAATATCGGCCATAGTATGAAAATAATTCCCGGCTTATCGTTTTCGGTCATTATCAATCATGGTATGAAAATAATTATCGATTTATCGGTATCGGACAGAATTTGAATATCGGTAATTATTAGTCATAGTTTGAAAATAATTACCGGGTTATCGTTTTAGGCCATTATCAATCATGGTATGAAAATAATTAACGATTTATCGGTATCGGCCAGAATTTGAATATCGGTTATTATTAGTCACAGTATGAAAATAATTAATGGCTTATCGATATTGACCAGAATTGAAATATCGGTCATTTATCTGCTTATCTTCCCTAATTTTACTATTATCCATTTTTCTGTTGTAGTATGAAAATAATCAGCCAGAATTTTAATATGAGTGCATCCCTAGTGATTATGGATTTTCCTCTTCCATGTTTCAGATCTGGTTTTATCAGGTAGATGAGCTATCATACTCTCAGATGCTGGTATAGTATAGAGGGGCTTGTGCGTTTGGGATGTGTTCTTGTACTTGTCTTGTAAATATTAAAGAATACATTCTGCTCTATTCCTTTGCGCTCCATCTATCTAATCCGTCAAGTAAACCGGCATCTCATGTTTTGTTTTTGAAAGTTGGACAAATTATTTGATATTGTGAAATTCCACTTGGATTTGATCTAAATAAGTTTAGAAGCTTTAAATGTAGTTATGTTTTGAAGTCAAAATTGCATATTAATGCACTAGGGTTCTGTTAATTCCTTCTCTGTGCAGTCTGTTTCCCAAAGCAAACCTAAATTGGAATGAAATTTTTGCATGCAGTCTTCAAACTAAGAGCAGTATCTCTCTGTCTATAATAATGACCTGAGTATTGATTGCTCAAATGCTTTGGGATCGCAAAGCACTTAGAATATTTTTCCATAAAATGTATTTTTTCCCCTCCTCTGATAAGACTTGAGGGAGAACATGAGCAATTATCTTAAAATGAGCTCAGCTCCTTGGTGAAGCCTCTGCTCATCGAGGGAAATACTGTCAGGGAAATGACCCCTGCCGGGCCCCTGTAGAGCACCATGTGGGTGTCTCCGGATTAAAGACGAGCGCTAATGTGTCAGAATGCTCAGAGTTTCTTTTACCTCTCTATGTTGAAGAGCTAGACTGAGTATTATAGTGCATTTCAGTGCACTGTTATTGGTTTTTAGATGCGGTGTTGCAGAATACATGTTGAGAATTAAACAGATTCTAATTTATTATTTATTTATATACACCGATCAGGCATAACATTATGACTGTATGACCCATATCCTAATATTGTGTTGGTCCTCCTTTAGCTGCCAAAACAGCCCTGACCCATCGAGGCATGGACTCCTCTAGACCCCCGAAGGTGTGCTGTGGTATCTGGCACCAAGATGTTAGCAGCAGATCATTTAAAGGGGTGGTTCCGTGTTTTTTTTCTAGACTTGGTTGTGTTTATGGGGTGCAGTATAACATGTCTTAATACTTCTTTTTTTTAAAAACGCTGTATTTTTCGTATATTTTACCTTTATTCCACACCGCTGTCTCCACTGTCCTTTGAATGGCTCGTTTGCTTCTTGCTTCTGTGAAGCCCATCCCTCCGAAAAACGCAATGGTCTTAGATTGGCCAAATGTAGTTTGTAGTTCTGCAACAGCTCTCTCTCTTTCGTAATGACTGCGACGTGGCCTCGCCCACTTTGTTGTGTGTTCGCGGGGGCAGTGTTTATGTTAATAGCAGGTGTTTATGATGTCACTAGCCCCGGAAGAAGCTTGTTGTAGTCCAAACCGGACGTTTTTGTAGGCAATAGACTGCCATAACTTTAAAAGACAATATCTGCGTTTGCATTGAACTTTCAGCGCTGTAACTTTGCAGATACTTTTTATGCTCAAGCAGCAACATTACACACTAACTAAAGTTAAAAAAGTGAAATCGCATGCAACCACCCCTTTAAGTCCTGTAAGTTGCGAGGTGGGGCCTCCATGGATCGGACTTGTTTGTTCAGCACATCCCGCAGATGCTCAATTGGATTGAGATTTGGGGAATTTGGAGGCCAAGTCAATGCCTCAAACTCGTTGTTGTGCTCCTCAAACCATTCCTGAACCAGCCTTCACTCCCCATGTGCATCAATGAGCCTCGGCCGCCCATGACCCTGTTCTCCACTGGTCCTTCCTTGGAGCACTTTTGATAGAGACTGGCCACTGCAGACCGGGAACACCCCACAAGAGCTGCAGTTTTGGAGATGCTCTGACCCAGTCATCTAGCCGTCACAATCTGGCCCTTGTCAAACTTGCTCAAATCCTTATGCAGCGTTCACACCAAACGCGAATAGAGCGTCAGGAGTGAGTGATTTCAATGTTAAGTCAATGGAAAGGCGCGTTGATGCGCGTCTGGAGGTCCTGCGTTAGATGCGTTTCGCGCGGCGTGATAGGCGCAATGGACGCGATTCCGTTTTAAGACTTTTCCAGGAGGGAATGTAGTTGTTTAAAGCTCAAATCTGTGGTTTATTTATAAAGAGAGCGCCTATTTAAAAAAAATAATCTTGTGTTTGTGGAGTTGTGAGCTCCAGTGGATCAGCGGCGCTCAGCGCTCATTAACCCCAGCGAGAGCAGCCTTTCCTCGGCCAGTCCTTCTGCCATCTGCTGCTGGCTCTGATGTCCTGTAGTGGTTCATCTTGTGTGGATCTAACGGCCGATCTTTGCTCTCATGAATCTATAATTTGTTGTCTGCCAAATCATTTTGACTGAGGGCAAAGAGAAGTTTGCTAACTTAATTTTTTAGGATATTTAAATAAACATGCAGTGAAGATAATAGTGCATTGCCTGGACCACATTTGTGTGGCTATTAATGTTTAATATATATTTTTAATGAAAATGAAAAGAGGCACAGTGGTGTTTTATGACATATTTCTCCTGAAGGGCCTTGAACGCATCTATTTTGCTTCAAACGCTCGATTTATACGCGCGTCCAATTCACTGTGGATGAATTATAAATGTTCAAGCGTCCAACTAGACGCTGTAAACGCGATTGTGAGGCTCTAATCATGTTTGGTGTGAATGCAGCATTATGTGGCATTCACACCGGACGCGATTGACGCAAATAAATTGCGCTATTCGCGCGAAGGTGGATGCTTGAACATTTTGAGTTTACTCGCTTCATTCACGTGTGACATTCACTTCACAACAGACGTGAATTCGCGTCATGGGCGGGGCTTCTGCCAGTGGCTCGTCTCGTTGAGAAATGGCTGACATGGGCTGTCTTTTTTTGTTAAAATCTACTGTTAATGTGTGACAAAACGTAGTTTTAAGACTTTTTCAGGCGATAATGTAGTTGTTTAAAGCTCAAATCTGTGGTTTATTTATAAAGAGAGCGCCTATTTGAACATGTGATCTGGTGTTTGTGGAGTTGTGAGCTCCAGTGGATCAGCGGCGCTCAGCGCTCATTAACCCCAGCGAGAGCAGCCTTTCCTCGGCTAGTCTTTCAGACGTCTGCCGCCGGCTCTGATGTCTCTGTGGTGTCTCGAGCTATAATTCGTCTTGTGTAGATGTAACGGCCGATCTTTGGTCTCATGGATCTATAATTTGTTCCCTGGCAAATCGTTTAAGCTGAGGGCAAAGTGAAGTTTCATTACTTTTTTATTTTTAGGCTATAACTGTACGTTACCTTTGTAGCCGACTAGCACTGACTTTGAATGTTTGACTGAATTGTTTACTTTATTTCATGTGTAGCTTATTATACCTTTTACTTATACTTTTGTATTATTGATCATACATAAACTTGCATTTAACAAAAAGAGACTGGGTTGTGTTTCATGTCATTTAATGTTATCACAGTGATAATCATATTGTGTGAACCAGATATTAATATACAGATTTTCTCCTCATTCTTGTCACTTCTAGAGCAAGCTCCTGATTGGTTAGCACGGCGTGAATATCCGCCAAAGTTAAGATTTTTCAACTTGAGCGATTTGCGCGAATCACGCGTTCAAAATTCTCAATTCGCATGAATCGCGCCGCAGAATGCCGTTTCCGCCTCTGCATTGACTTAACATGTAAATCACTTGCGCGAATCGCGTCAATCGCGTCCGGTGTGAACGCACCATTACACTTGCCCATTTTTCCTGCTTCTAACGCATCAACTTTGAGGACAAAATGTTCACTTGCTGCCTAATATATCCCACCCACTAACAGGTGATGAAGAGATGTTATTTACTTCACCTGTCAGTGGTCATAATGTTATACCTGATCGGTGTATAATAATGCAAAAATAATATAATTCACAATAATACATAGCAAAATGATTGATGTGATGCTAAAACACTATTTTGAACTACTTTCTGCATTGCAATTTCATATTTTCATAGCTATAAGCGAGTTTAGAAAAATGACCATGGTACAGTGTTGGGATCAGATAATACTGTGGTAGTTTGACACTATATTGATTACTATATTGTATAGCATATGGCATTTAATTGAGACTGAGAAATCAGCTGCTATTCAACAACATAATAATCATTTTAATCCATATTACAGATGCTGTAACCATACCATAATGCTCTTCTTCACGTGCACAGATCTGATTCTCTTATAGGATATCATACGCTACATTTTAGCTTCATTGAGTGTAAAACATTTCAGCGTTGTTATTTTAAAAGTGCAGATCATCCTTTTGACATTTCCGCCTTCAGTCTGCGTCTGCTGTGCTTCCGGGTTTCTCATTAGCATATATATGGCTTGTGAGGCTGTACTCATTTCGCTTCACGCTGTTTTAAAGCGCCTTATTAGCATCTTTGCCATGGCAACCGCAAAATGATCTTAAATACGGTGTGTGCAGTGTCGTCCCTGTCTGGAGGGCTTCTGTTGACGGGATTCTCTCAACTCTTACTGTATGCAAATGCTACAGCCTCCAGATGCACACCAGCTCCATTACGGAATTAACATAATTTCCAATTCCTCCCGTTAATTTGTTTTTTGTTTGGAGATGTTTATTTGGATATTACACATCCACAGGAATGCAGTGATTACAGCGTTTGAAGCTGCACTCTCCGTACGCTTGCTTTGGTGCTTTATGAAACATCTACACAAATCACCACTCCACCGTTTAAATTAATGTCCCTTTATAATACACCTTTTGATGTTATTTTCTTTTTACACTAACAAAAATGAGCTTTTTCTTCTTTTGAGGTACCATATAACTACATATATTACTAACCTGTAAAAAAAAATCAGGTCTCCAATTGAAAGTTTTCTAGTGACCGATAGCATCTACATTTTTTTAGTTGGCCAAATTGAATTTATTGAATTAAATTGCATCAATTCACAGAAAATTCAATTTGGCCAACTGAAAAATTTAGATTTTCAATTTTCAATTGGAGACCTGAATTTTTTTTACAGTGTAGAGATCGACTTAAAATTATTATTATACATATCAAAATACAAAGCATAACAGTTTTAAAATGCATTTTTATGTCCAAAAAACGTATGGTGTTGATTCATATTGGTTTTACAGCTTTTAAGACAGCATAAATTCATTATTTGTAAATTCATAATTCATAAAATGTCAGGTGGTGCGACCATATATTCATTTAAAATAATATACATTTAATGTACTTAGCACTACTGAAAACTTGTAGATATGAATCATTGTAGTGTCTAAAATGCATATCCCTTTCCATTTCTTTATGTATTGCCCTTTTAGTCCAGTTCATATAAACTGACACTTTTCTATGTGTTCAAACACACAATTTTCCATAAGGACATTATTTGTATACATTATATAACGGTTCACAGTTATATTTCTTTCTTCATTTTGCAATTGCTGTGGGAATTGATACTTGAAAATGTAAATTTGCTGGTCGCACCACTTGACATTTCAAACTCGATTCAAATCTAACGGGCATTAACTTGGACACCTATACACATGTTTGACCATGTGCTCAAGCTTATACATACGTTTTTTAAATCAAATACACATTTTTTTAATAACAACACATTTTCAAAGTTTTCCTGGGGTCATACCACCTGACATAAGTTGAATCAACCTCATCATTACTCAAAAATGTCAAATATTTATGGGAGGGTGACAAACATTGTCCTCTGGGGTCTTCTGTGCTCTTTCTTTGATCGCCTTTTTTTCTTATCATATATTTTCGTAATCATCATAAATTAGGTATCATTCAAAAGCTTACGAACTCAAAATTCATCCTGTGAAAACCGTTTTGAAATTGGACGTTGCGTTACCATGGAAATGGTACTTTAAATTCTTTCTAGCGGGCTCCTCCCCCTAGTGGGTGGTGTCATGTTTCATATTACAACATTTATTTGAACTACTTTATAATCAAAATCTTTTCTAATCTTGACAAAACACATATCGTTGGAAAGGTCTGAGTCTCAAGGTTCCATATTTGGTAACCGTTTTGTGATGGAAGTGACATTTGCGCCTTGCGACATTTGACACAATCAATGGAATATGAATGACACCCGGTGGCTATTTTTGGTACAGCGCCTAAACAAAATCTCATGGGAACTTCAATTTTTGTGATATCAACTTCAAATTTGGAACACAACTTGGTTGGACATATGGCTTTGATTTTTATAGTAATTTTAGATTAATATATTTTTGTAAAATATATATATTTTATATAAAATAAAAAATTATTTAGTACAGTATTTTAATTTACAGTAAATTTAAACTTCTATAATTTTTTCATACTTTCATATTCTTAATATTGCTTTCACTTCAGCAATAATCTGCTGAGCTGTCTGCATTAAAACAAGACCAAACGTAGGTCTATATTCCAAAGCATTCTTGAATAACTTTAAGTTTGGATAGTGCATCTTCATGTGTATTCTCAAAAAGGGTGTTTTCTCAGTTAAGGAACATTGCATAAAATGGCCTTTTTATGTCGGTCGCACTCCCTGACATCTGGAGAAGTAAAGTTTTCTGACAAATGTTTTTAAAATAATTGAATAGTTTTGAAATAGGACTGATACCCTATTTTCCCTCATTTATAAGGAATATAACGTAAAATTATGCCAAACTATTTGATTAAGAATTTGACTGAGAAAATTT
>JARQWZ010005504.1:0-75672 GCA_033150135.1 Gobio occitaniae
AGAAAAGTATCATTCCATGTACAACAAGATTCAAAACTTTGGGTAACGCTTTACAATAACGTTTAATTAGTTAACTACTTCATTTAACATAACTTAGAATGAATAATACTTTAAACAACTATCAATCTTAGTTAAAGTTAATTTCAACATTTACTAATTAGGGGTTGTAACGGCAAATGTATTCGTACCGAACCGTTTCGGTACAGGACTTCCGGTATGGCGCACGTGTGTACCGAACAGTATGATGGCAATTCTTTAACAGTCGGCTTGTTTTACACACTTCAATCCGAGTTCCTACACAAACATATTAAGTATTCAGTCCATTTTGTCATGAAATTCGAGTGATTATGGACATTTTGATGCTCTTTAATGTGACGTGACAGATCACTGTTCAGGCACGTCAGTTCAAGCGGCAGCGCGGAGCGAGTGAATGCAATCGTCTCATCATAGTCAAAGAATAAACATGAATTAACATCAGAAGGTGTGTTGAGGATACATTACAACTTACTGAAACATATCACATGTTGTGTAATCGCTCAATCGGTGTTTCAACGGCGGAAAGACGTCAATAAAACAGCTTGTAAACAATGCACACGCAGCATCACATTTACCTCAGAGTCATTCAGTGTCCACAGCTGTTAGTTCACTAGGAAAATCTACTTTTTCACTAAATATGATCTATATTAGCCTATATATTCATTATAGTCTACTGAACCTGTTAGTGATGTCTTGATTATTTAATGTTTTGGAGTAATGTAAAATTAAATAAATATGTCATGAAAACGACAGCCACTGTGTATAAATGATTATATTTCAACAACGAATTGGAGTAAGAACATAATTTTATAATTAGATTTAGAAGTTAATGCAAAAACTGCCTAATGTGACATGTTTGCGTACTGTGCAAGTGCAAGTAAGGGCTCCCTATATAGTCTACACTTTACAGCATTAGCAGAGATCATTTTTATGTCTTTAAGAAACTTTTAGTTATAATTGAATCCATTTAAGGACAAAGATAATTTGTTCAGTAAACCACTTTTTAATTAAAAAAAAAGCAATTTTATGTTTAGTTTTCTCTCCCCTGCTGTACCATACCGTCAGTTTTGTGTACCGTTACACCCCTATTACTAATGCAATCTTATCTTAAATCTAGCTTTGAACTATATTTTATTAACTAAGGTCAACAAATATTAATATTAATAAACACTGTAAAAAAATATTGCTCATCACTGTTAGATCATGTTGGCTAATACATTAAATAATATTAACAAATGAGATCTTATTAAACCTTTACTAGCACCAAAGTTAGGACCAAAAGGTTTATTCTAAAATCTTATTCCAGCATTACGGTGAATGAAAGTAAAAAAAAAAAAAAAAAACTGAGAACTCCAAAGGCACAATTAAAAAAAAAAAATGTGTTTTAGCTTTTAGTGTGTGATCAGAGTGTCATCATGGCTGGGCATAAATTCATAATTAACAATAACTTCACATCATCAATACGGCTCTGTGATTCCACACAGCTTGCACTGGATCTCCAATAACACATCTATACTGATCATACAAAATTAAACAGAAAATAACTCCAGATAAGCACAAAATATTACAAAAACACAAATAGTAACTTAACATCGTATTCTCCAAATGCAAAAAGAAAGAAAAAAATACATTACAAACATTATTTCTAGAGGTGGGTGATATATTGAATATTAGGCTACTGGTCACTATAATATGGATTAAATGTATATAAATGTCTAATGTTACTATAACTTTAAGTCATTTAGTTCATTTAAAAATTCGGAGTTCGATTAAAATATTGTATTTTCAGCAGCCAAATTCCTCGAACACGCCCACACACGCGATCACATTCCGATATAAAGAAATGATCATAATGCAATCATAGATACATGATGATAGGAAACATGATCAATAATTCACCTCCCGAGTCCATATTGCGTCTATCTGCGATTAAACTAAATATACTCTTAATCGCAATAAGAACTGCCATGTTACGGTGAAACTTAAAGGGCATATTGCAGGTTAAATTTTTTTCGAGATTAATATATAACCTTGTATGAAAATACCATATGAAAAGGTAGTGCAGGATTTAAAATGTTTTAAAAAGACATAAGAGCACAAATTTAGTAGATAAAGTGGCCATTTCGTTGGCCGCTTGGAAAAAGCGCTTTTTTTTTCAACATCGCGTCATATTATGTCACGAGAGGGAGTGGTTCGCCGAGCTCTGCGTTGGCTCAGTGCAGAATAGGTTGGTATTCAGTAGAGTCTGTGTATTTTCGGTAGTTTTTCTATTCCAATTTATCATTGTCATTGTAAATTATTATCCAGCCTGTCAGGGCATCGAGTCCACAGGTTTCCTAAAAAAAAAAAAAAGTTAGGAATTCTGCATGGTGGCGTTTTGTGCAGGTGAAGAAACGGGACTTCCCTTCGCGCATCTGCTTCAAAACACACGGTGGTGTGTATAGTGCTTTAGACCGGAGGATTATCATCCGGCGATATGATGGAGTCAAACATTGTTATACTCATGTAAAGCCGGCTACACACTGGCTGCGTGACGTGAGCGTGGCGTTTTCTATCTGTAGACCGGCTACACACAGCAAGCGTGGCGTTTCTGTTGCGTTTCAGCTGCATGGCGTTTTCTGTGTCTTTGCACACCAGAAACGTGTCTGACGCGGCGCCGCTGCTGCTAGGTGACGTAGTGGAAGGCCTATACTTGATGTTAAACATAAAATATATAAATAAATATTTATATAAAATATATAGCCTACTGATACAGCAAAGACAACGTCAGCACTCGGCAGCATTGACGGCCGAATAGGCTACAAAATATTTTGTTCTGCATTAGCAGGTGCAATATTGAAAATCGATATTATATAAATTTTTTTTTAATTACAATTATATCTGCATTTATGTCAAAACCTAGAGACTTTCACACATAAAAATGTCATTTATTAATATGTATTCGTGTCAAAATGACAAACAGCTTTTCCTATTCTATTTTGCCTGGAAACGCTTCCAACACTCTTGCGTGTCGCATCAGTTCTATTTCTAGCATGTGCTTTCGGCGCGGCTGGTGTGTAGCTTGCCTAAGGATGAATAAACATCCACACGCGATGCTTCTTTGCCGTCGTGTTTACATTAATGAATACAAAGTATGTACATTAACACAAATGAATACAGTCTCACACTTTTTCGAAAAAAAGTTCTGAATTATGTGATATTTTATTCATGCCATATGCACATTCAAGTTCACTCAAATGCATACTCATAACGTCATATACATCCTCACACTAGCGGTGAATCGGCACGAAATAAACCCATAATACAGAATTAATGAGTAAAGGATAAACACAATAACACAACGTTACTGTCTGTGGTTCGGCGGCCGGCGGGAGATGTGACGGTCCCGGTTCCGGCAGAGATGTAGCTCGGAGAAAACAAGAACTGTGCACCGTGGCGTGAGTCTTGTAAGTTACCAAATCAGTCGTGATGAGAAACCGCAAACGTTATATCACATAACGTTTAGTGTGAACGGATATTAACGAGTGTGACTTTTTCCTGACGGTCAAGCCTATAAGTTTCTGTTATTGGTAAGTAAATCAATAACTTACTAGATGACAACGTTACCAGCTTTGCCTGATACATGATAATAATCAGTACAGTGTTGTGATCTGAGCACAGTGATCATATCGTTAGCTAGCTTTATCTAGCTAACACTTGTCTCTCTCCGAGACACCTGCCGCTGTTCTCCACTGTTTCTCCTCACATAAATACTCAATCTGTCTCCTGTAATCGTTGTTCTGTCTAATCCTGGTCTGTCCCTAATTGTGTGTCATAATTGTATGGCGGTGATCTGCCATATGAGTATTAATAAACATTTATAATGTCCTCAGCGTCCGAGCTGTCATTGCGATCCATTGTTTTCCTATCGTTGAGATTCACCGCACTCCCTCTGTTATGTCACGTCCAGTTTTGGCATTTTTAGATGCGGGAAGTAAAATATTCTCACAAAAACGACTCCAAAAGCCTTAATAGTGTATTTTAAAGTATATTTTAAAGAAAATCTAGTTCCTACATTATTTTTCTATACATTGACTCACTGGAGTCTCTAACCTGCAATATGCCCTTTAAAGGAGCTGTATGTAGGACTGTGGCCAAAACTGGTACTGCAATCACTTTCAAATTACTGTTGAGCGGTGTATCCCCTCTCCCCCTCCCCCTGACTCGAGGCTGCCAGATAGGCTGCAGGATCCAGCAGGAACGTAGGCTGCTACAAGGAGCTTCAATGGCAAGTGACAAGTTTTTTTTTCTTTCTGTTAATTATGTTTATGCTTCAAGAGCGATGTTTTGTGAAGTAATTATGAATCGCAAAAATGTACTAATGGCGATTAGCCAAATATAATCGTAAATATGAACGCTCGTATGTGACAGTACATTCCCACATGAACAAATACTATAGTAAAATTACAGCAAAGCTAAATAACATTAGCAATGGTTATACAGGTCAACTTGCAGCATGTTTTTGTCCACTATATATGCGAAGAACGAATGAGGAATAATTTTTACCGAGGTAACGTTAGGCTATAGCTGTATACTGTCTCAAATACGTTTTCACATTGCCATAATAGGCGTGCTAATGTTGTTTTCCTCAGCGTCCCAGCATAATGACAGCAAAACGGGCTCTGATAATATGTCAATATAAAAATAAGTGTACTTTATAAAATATAAATAACAATAATTATTTTTAATATGTTTAAGTAAAATATAGGTAGACATTATTACAAGCTGCATTTTTTAAAAGTGCACTTAAGAGTGTTTATAAATATTGTCATGAAAGTGTACTTTCCTTAAGTAAAAATTAATTAGATATTATTACAAAGTGCACTTATTAAAAGTGCACTTAAGTGTGTTTATAAATATTGTCATGAAAGTGTACTTTCCTTAAGTAAAAATTAATTAGATATTATTACAAAGTGCATTTTAAAAAAGTGCACTTAAGTGTGTTTATAAATATTGTCATTAAAGTGTATTCTCTTTAAGTACACTTAAGTGGCCTTTAATTTTAATTATATCATATTATCTGCAAGTGCACTTTTTAAAAGTATACTTTTAAGATTTTAAGTACACAAAAAGTACACTTTCAATTAGGGCTGCACAATTATCGAATTTTAATCACGATTTTGGCTTCCCACGATCAAATTCGCGGTGATCGAGCCGATATTTAAAATGCGTCATTCATTCACGCTTTGTATTAAAGGTCTTTTTTTTTTTTTTTTCAAAGCCAGTCTAGCGCGCTGTAAAGCCACTGTCTGATCACGTGCGTCCATGCACCAATCAGAGTTGTTCCCTGCACCGCGCAGCAGCTCAGTCAGTTTCCAGATGTAGACAGTCACAGACAGAAGACAGAGTAGCGTGAGGAAAATACCACAACAGATAGCAGGCTATAATCTATCTTAACAAAGAAAAAATGTCTAACGTAAGCAGAGGGAGCGGGCCGAGGGGCTTGTCCCGAGAATCGGATCGTCATCCATTGTGTGGAAACATTTTGGGTTTCAGGCAAGTGACACAAAACAAGAAAAGGTAATATGCAAAGAGTGCATAAAGTTGTTTTGGCACCACAAAGCAACACAACGAACCTCTTTAACCACTTAAAAAAACACCATAAAGTTCAATACGATGAATGTATGAGGGCCAAGAAATGCGTTGCAAAGACTAATCATCCCACAACATCTCAGACATCCATCGAAGGGAGCCTCTTTAGCGCATCACCATACCCATCCACCTCTCAAAGACACAGTGAAATAACAAATGCAGTCGCATTTCATTTGGCTAAAGACATGTGCTCAATAAACACGGTGACAAACGAAGGCTCAAATTCTTGGTCAACACTCTGGATAAACGATACGTGATCCCCTCGCGTAATTATTTTTCAAAGGTGGCACTACCTGCGATGTACAGAAAACGCAGAGGGGAAATAGAGCGTGATCTTGCCAATATAAAGTACTTTGCAACTACAACGGATCTGTGGTCAAGCAGGACAATGGATCCGTACATGAGTTTGACAATTCGAGGTACGTTAGTGACTAACGAATGGGGGTTTCGCTTAGAAGCCAATTATCTTCGAGAATTCAACAGCGCCCAATGGCAGTGCCAATGCCATGGGCATGCAGAATTTGCATGCGTAACTCCGCCCACCTCGTGGGTATATAAGGAAGTACGCTGGCAACATCGCATTATGTTTCTGCTTTGGAGCCAAGAGGATCTCTTCACTCCTTCAAGCCTGATCTGAGTCTTTGTCAGCTTCGAGACGAGCAGCTTTCCTGAGGCGTTGGTGTTACGGCGCGTTCCAGTGATTACATACTGCCTGCCTGCTGATCTGCGCAGTGGTCCGCTAGACAGCTGGTGTGTGGTCACTGGGCGCTTCGGCGTTCTCTGCGAGGCTTCCTCTCATAAAAGAGCTTGCACGTGACACGTCCTTTTCAGGATGTCCTGTCCGTGTACTTCTGGGTGTGGCCGGTCGTTGTCTTCCTTTGATGGGCACAATCACTGTCTGGTATGTTTGGGCTTTCAGCATGCCCAGGCAGCGTTTGTGGATGCGTCATGTTCCCACTGCGGGAACATGACCATCGCAGTGTTGCGGTCAAGACTTGATGACTTCGTAATGAAGTGAGAGTCCCCTCTACCACACCCCGATCTACTGAGTCCCAGAGGCCCAGTACTTCGGCTGGGTGGTCAGGGTGACCTGAGGGTTACAGTGTGGAACAAAGCCCGACGCTCATGCCTCGGGCCACACCCCCCTCTTGCACACTGCAACCCGCGAGTGTTCAGACGCAGATCGCGGGGCCTGCTCCGGCCCCCCCGCGTATCTCGTTTGGCGCTCCAGAGGAGGATGCGACGTCGGTCACCTCATCACAAGGTGGGCTCGAGGTCCTCTGAGGATGATGACTCGGCTGTGTTTGCCGCCCTCGGCGTTCCAGCATTGCCCGAGTCGGACCCAGAGCTGACAGCCATGCTGTCTCGGGCAGCCGCGAGCCTCGGGATAGAGTGGAACCCTCCGCCCTGTCCCGAACGCTCCCGGCTCGATGATTGGTTTTTTGGGAGCGCGCGCTGACTACCGTCAGTCCCCGCCCCCAATTCCTTTCTTTCCCGAGCTGCATGAGGAACTCGCACGGTCCTGGAAGTCCCCGTTGTCTTCCCGTGACCGTTCGGCGACTTCCTCCGCCTTCTCTACCCTTGATGGGGCCGCAGCCATTGGGTACACTGGGGTCCCCCCAGTTGAACGGTCTGTTGCGATGCAACTGTGTCCACAGAGCGCTTCAACTTGGCGTGGTGATCCTAAGCACCCCTCCAAAGCCTGTCGATTCACATCAACCTTGGTGGCGAAATCGCACAGAGCTGCGGGGCAGGCTGCCGCCTCTTTGCATGCCATGGCGATCCTTCAGGTCTACCAGGCCAGGATCCTCAAGGACATGCACGAGGGTGGAGTTGATCCGGGGCTCCTCAACGAGCTGCGTGCCGCCACCGGACCTCGTTTTCCGGGCGACGAAGGTGACCGCACGCTCCCTGGGTCAAGTGATGTCCACAAATGTGGTCCAGGAGAGACACCTGTGGCTGAACCTGGCTGGTATGCGGAACACAGAGCGAACCCGGTTCCTCGATGCCCCCATATCCCAGGCCGGCCTCTTCGGCGGGGCGGTTGAAGGACTTTGCCCAACAGTTTTCAATCGCCCAGAAGCAGACTGAGGCTATCAAACACGTACTACCCCGGCGGCCAGCTGCTGCCTCCACCCAGCCGCCGGCACAGTCGCCTCAGCCTGCTCCACGCCGAGGACGCCCTCCTAAGGCTCCCGCCCCCTCCCGGCCGGCCCAAGCAGCAGCCTTCACCCGGGCCGGGTCAGGGAGGTCGCCGTAGGAAGGCGTCCCAGTCCGCTCACCCCGCCCCACGCCCCGCTAAACGCCAGGCCAAGCGGCACTCCTGAGACGGACGGCACTCCTGAGACGGACGGCCCCGGGTCAGCAGCACCCTATTTTGGTCAAAGAAAGAATTAACACTCCCATCCCTGAGCCCCCAGAGATCGGTGATGACGGTGCGCGCCACCCCCGGGTCCCGCCACTCGCATCCCTCTCTGTCGCCAGCCTCCTGGCAGAGCAGACCCCAGTGGAACGTGCGTCCTTCCCTGGTCTCCTCTGTCAGGACGCAGCAGTTAACCGTGCCCCCACACCGGGACGCCCAACAGCCTCCCCTGTCCGGGCCGGTAACGCTGCCTCGCTGCCCCACACCGAGTACGTCTGTGGTCCGAATGACCCCGCTGGTGCAGTTCCTGGGAGTCTGGCTTCAGCTTCCAGGGCTGTCCCGCTGGGTCGCGAGGACCGTCAGGTGAGGCTACGCGATTCAGTTCGCGCAGGCTCCTCCCTGCTTCCGGGGAGTCCGTTCTACCATGATCGGGGCCAATGCCCCCGTCATGCGGAGCGGAGATTGCCACCCTACTGGCGAAGGGTGCGATCGAGCCTGTCCCTCCAGCCGAGATGAACTACGGGTTCTACAGCCCGTACTTCATTGTACCCAAAAAGACCGGTGGGCTACGACCAATCCTGGACCTGCGCATCTTGAACCGTTACCTTCACAAGTTTCCGTTCAAGATGTTGACAGCGAAACGCCTTTTCGAATGCGTTCGTCCGGACGATTGGTTTGCAGCGATCGACCTGAAGGACGCCTACTTCCATGTCTCCATTCTACCTCGACCACAGACCGTTCCTACGGTTTGCTTTCGAGGGGCGGGCATATCAGTACGCGGTCCTCCCATTCGGGCTATCTCTGTCCCCTCGCGTCTTTATGAAGATTGCCGAGGCAGCCCTTGCGCCCCTTCGGCAGCACGGGGTTCGCATCCTGAATTACCTCGACGACTGGCTCATACTGGGTCACTCTCGAGAGCAGGTTTGCGGACACAGAGATTGGGTGCTCCATCACCTAGCCCGTCTGGGCCTTCGGGTCAACTGGGAGAAGAGCAAACTTTGCCCCGTGCAGAGGATCTCTTTTCTCGGTATGGATATCGACTCGGTCGTCATGTGCGCGCAGCTTTCGAGCGAGCGCGCGCAGTCTCTGCTGACTTGCCTTCGTCAACTCGAGGGCAAGAGTGCGGTTCCACTGAAACTATTTCAGAGGCTCCTGGGGCATATGGCATCTGCAGCCGCGGTGACGCTGCTCGGATTGCTACATATGAGACCGCTTCAGCACTGGCTACGCGATCGAGTCCCGAGATGGGCATGGCGGTCTGGCACGCTCCGGGTACAAGTGACTCGGGCCTGCTTACAGACTCTCACCCCGTGGTTGAACCTCAGTTTTCTACGGACCGGAGTGTCCTTAGAACGAGTTTCCAGGCATGTTGTTGTATCAACAGATGCATCATCCACGGGCTGGGGTGCCATGTGCAATGGACAAGCAGCCGCGGGCTCCTGGACAGGACCCCAGCGCCTTCTGCATGTCAATTGCCTCGAGTTACTGGCAGTACGGTTCGCCCTGCACCGCTTCCGAGCGTTGCTGAGGGGTCAACATGTACTAGTCAGGACAGACAACACGGCCGTAGTAGCGTACATCAACCACCAGGGCGGTCTACGCTCCCACCGTATGTCTCAACTCGCCCGCCATCTCGTTTTATGGAGTCAGAAGCACCTGAGGTCCCTTCGTGCTGTCCACATCCCGGGAGACCTGAACCATGCAGCCGACGAGCTCTCACGGATTCAGCCTCTCCCCGGAGAGTGGAGACTCCATCCCCAGACAGTCCAGCTGATATGGGAACGGTTCGGCGACGCACAGGAAGACCTGTTTGCCTCCCAGGACACTTCCCATTGCTCCCTGTTTTATTCTCTGACCGAGGGCACCCTCGGCACGGATGAACTGGCGCACAGCTGGCCGTCGGGGCTACGCAAGTATGCGTTTCCCCCAGTGAGCCTTCTTGCACGGGTACTGTGCAAGATCAGGGAGGACAAGGAGCAGGTCATGTTGGTATTGGCACAGCCAGACCTGGTTCTCAGAACTGCTACTCCTTGCGACAGCCCCTCCCTGGCCTATTCCTCTGAGACCGGACCTCCTTACTCAGAGACGGGGCACCCTTTGGCAGGTTTGAGTGGCCTTCCACCTGCGGTGGTCGCTACCATCACTTCCGCTAGAGCTGAGTCTACACGACGTCTCTATGCGTTGAAGTGGAACCTCTTCGTCACATGGTGTTCTTCCCGCCAAGAAGACCCCTGGAAATGCCCGATCGGGTACGTGCTATCGTTTCTCCAGGAGGGGGTGGAGCGAAGGCTGTCTCCTTCCACCCTTAAAGTGTACGTGGCCGCAATATCTGCCTACCACGATCTCCTGGGAGACAAAAAGGTAAGTCAGCACGACCTGATCATCAGGTTCCTGAGGGGAGCGAGGAGACTGAATCCTCCTCGCCCTCCTCTCGTTCCCTCTTGGGACCTCGCAGTAGTCCTGAGTGCTCTGCAGAGGCCTCCCTTTGAGCCTTTGCGGTCGGTTGAGATTAAATTTCTGTCTATGAAGACTAGGGGTGTAACGGTTCGCGTATTCGTACCGAACGGTTCACGGGGTGAGTTCCAAATGGAATCAGTATTCCCTATTTGATCATCCCTATGTGAGCAGGACACGCGTGTGCCGTGCCGTATGTAGCAGTTTGGAATGCACTTGGCAAAGGGAGCGGCGTAATTTCCTCATTATCTTCAGCTGGGATTTTCAAACATTTTCGGCTTCAGTTTCGGTTTTCGGCCAAGTGCATACTAAATTTTCGGTTTCGGTCCAGAATTTTCATTTCGTTGCATCACTAATCTGCATAATTCTTTTCTTTTTTTTAGCCTAACTGTTGCAAATAAAAATATTTTTTTATTTTAAAGAGTTTATAAAAATATGCTTTGTAATAGGCTGCTGTATATAAAAAGTAATATAACTCTTAAAAATATGAATTATATATTTATTTATGCCGGCGCTGCGTTGTCACAGGAAAATCCCAGCTGAAGATAATGAGGAAATTACTCCGCTCCCTTTGCCAAGTGCATTCCAAACTGCTACATACGGCACGGCACACGCGTGTCCTGCTCACATAGGGATGATCAAATAGGGAATACTGATTCCATTTGGAACTCACCCCATGAACCGTTCGGTACGAATTCGCGAACCGTTACACCCCTAATGAAGACCGCTCTGCTGACCGCATTGGTCTCTCTTAAGAGGGTAGGGGACCTGCAGGCATTTTCGGTTGACGAAGCGTGCCTGGAGTTCGGGCCGGCTAACTCTCACGTGATCCTGAGACCGGCTATGTGCCCAAGGTTCCCACCACTCCATTCCGAGACCAGGTGGTGAACCTGCAAGCGCTGCCTTTGGAGGAGGCAGACCCAGCCTTGGCATTGCTCTGTCCAGTACGCGCTCTCCGCACCTATGTAGACAGCACGCAGTGTTTCAGGAACTCAGACCAGCTCTTTGTCTGTTATGGTGGAGAGCGGAAGGGAAGTGCTCTCTCAAAGCAGAGGTTGTCTCACTGGATTGTGGACACCATTGTTTTGGCTTACCAGCAGCAAGGTCGACCATGTCCCCTTGGGGTCAGGGCACACTCCACCCGGAGTGTGGCCTCCTCTTAGGCTTTAGCGCATGGCGCCTCGCTAACAGACATCTGCAGAGCTGCAGGCTGGGCGACACCGAACACATTCGCCAGATTCTACAATCTCCGAGTGGAGCCAGTGTCCGACTATGTATTCGCCCCCCCTAGGGGCCGGTAATGTGCCAGGCTCAGGTGTCTTTGCTTGCTCGCCATTCCACTCCACGGACTGGATACGTGCGATATTTTCCTTAGGTGAGCTCCCCGAGAGCCCTGAGCTCCTCCAGCACTGCTGAAGCCGACATCAGTTCAGTCTACCCTTTCGAGCCCAGACCCTCATGTCCGGCCAGGTGCCCCGTGTGCATGGTTCCCCTCCGGCGACCCTCATACGAGTATTTCCACCGTAAGCCTCCTCAGCGAGCAGGTGTCCTTCCCTCGCAAGTCCCTGCCACCCCTAGGGTTAAAAGTCCACCTTCAGCTGGTACCCTAGAGTTCTTCCATATGCAGCCCTTAGCGGGTCATATGTGTATTCTCTAAGTCCTCCCCACGGGTCGGCATCTTGGCATAATCCTCACTGGAATATGCTTCCCAGTGTACCTTGGTATTCCTGTGATAAGTGGGAGTCCTTCGTCCGTACTAGTCTTACGACAGGGTACTCACACTTACGCAGGGCACTGGATGACAGCTGAGTGGCGTTGTTGTATTGGAACCCCCATTCGTTAGTCACTAACGTACGTCGTAGTGACTGAACGAAAGGGAACGTCTCGGTTACGTATGTAACCCTCGTTCCCTGAGGAGGGAACGGAGACGTACGTTTCCTTTGCCACGTCAGCTGTGCTGCCTGGAACGCGGAGTTCAGTCTTGGCTCCTACAGCAGTAACATAATGCGATGTTGCCAGCGTACTTCCTTATATACCCACGAGGTGGGGCAGAGTTACGCATGCAAATTCCGCATGCCCATGGCATTGGCACTGCCATCGGGCGCTGTTGAATTCTCGAAGATAATTGGCTTCTAAGCGAAACCCCCATTCGTTAGTCACTAACGTACGTCTCCGTTCCCTCCTCAGGGAACGAGGGTTACATACGTAACCGAGACGTTTTTTAAAACATATTTACAACACTTAATCGTTTCTCTTGCTTGGCTTTATCCTCGTCTTGTTCCTCTACTTTTTCGTCCTTGCCACAGATGAAACTTAGGAGGAATCCCATGTCTCTAGCTATCCTAGAGTGTAACTACACTGAAAATACAGTGCACGCAGAAATGTCCTCACCGTTTACTCGTCTTTCACCCTCATGCCATCCGAGATGTACATACGACTTTATTTCTTCATATGAACACAGAAAAATAAATAATCTCTGCAATGAAAACTCATTTGGGTTCCTAAAATTTCAAGCATCAAACAGCACATACAGCAATAACTACAGTAATCCATACGATCCCAATGGATGAATCAATGTCTTCTGAAGAGAAGCGATAAGTGTTTGTAAGAAAAATAACAATATTTTACATTTTTTAAACGGTAGACTATCGCTTCCGATCAGCAGTCATCTGCGTGAATGAGAGGGTTGAGTTCACGCTTGACGTTACTTGAAGCGTGACGTGAGCGCGCCGAGAAACTCTGGTCATGCGGATGTTGGATGCTGTCGGTTTTAATTTTTTTAATGCTCACAACAGTATACAAACAATAACATAATATATGTTAATACCAATGAGAAACAAACAAGACTAGAAGACAGAGACACCAGTTCTCGTGTGTGTTTCAGATGAAACTTGCGCGAGAACGTCATGAAAGCTTGAAGCTTCTTTACTCATGCACGCGCTGATAACAGCTGATCGGATGCGAAAAGATTAGTAAATTATGAGAGCATTTCTTGGTGTACTTTTTATTTTAATAAATAATAATACAAAATATCAAAAGACCTGGGATTCCTCTTAAGATCCATCAATGGAAATAACGATAAAGAAGAAGAGGAACATGAAGAGGAAGACAAGCAAGAGAAGCAAAAAAGGGACAAAACATGCCTCTTTCTGTCCGGATGTTATTATTTGAAATGAAAAGTTTATTTAAAAAAATGAATAAGTGTCAAATCTGTTTTGGATTTAGTTGTTTGTCAAATAAATATTTCTGAGTGATATACGATTTTGTATGTGTTGTTTATTGTACTTACCCTGTAACTACACGAAACAAGAAGGGAACAAACACCACTTTAATTTACAGCCCGCAGATTCATACTTACCCTGTAACTACACGAAACAAGAGGGGAACAAGAACCAATTTAATTTACAGCCCGCAGATTCATACTTACCCTGTAACTACACGAAACAAGAAGGGAACAAACACCACTTTAATTTACAGCCCGCAGATTCATACTTACCCTGTAACTACACGAAACAAGAGGGGAACAAACACCACTTTAATTTACAGCCCGTCGATTCATACTTACCCTGTAACCACACAGCTAATTACCCCTTAATTAAAAAATGCTTAAAGTAAAAATAATGTGTTAATTTTCCTGATAGTTACCCCTTTATTCCCCCAGTATTACATATTGTTCCCTTATACCTACACGTACTTACTTTATAGTTACACTATGTAGTACTTTAAAGTTATGTTGTAAATTCTCTTTACTTACGCAGTACTTTCCGGGCTGTAATCTAAAGCGTTACCAATTAATGCACTGTAAAAAGGCTGACAATTTTCTGCATGTATTAAAATGTTCCTGCATTTTCTGAAGAACAGATAAACATTCTATTGTAGTTACTATTGATAGTGCTGTGGAACTTAGCTTTTGTATTTTCCTATAAAAATCAAATAACAATCCCCATACCTGAAGCTTTATAGCAAAGCCAACCACCAGCTAGTTGCTTCATTTTATGATATTCCTCTTCGAGGATACTGACAATCTAAATAAAGAATCAAGAGGAAGAATGAAGAACAGTCACAGAAATACCTTACTCTGTAAAGTGAAAACTGAGCACATTATGCGGAAGTACACTACCTCTTTGTGAGTAGCATTTTCTGGCAATGACACGACCCTTCGTCCAAGACCTGCCTGAAGCAACCTAAGCTCCTCTGCCCCCTTAGGGGTTCTGTAAGTATGCTCTGGGAGCAGAAAGAATTGTATGGAGACTGTCCGTATGGATTTGGTTTCTGGAAAACGCCGTTTTCCTTGTTTTTTTAAAAACAGTCCAGGAAAGGATCATACAATACAAATCAGCACATACAATGTCAACTGTAATTTACACTGAGATATAGCAAACACATAACTAATATATCTTTGTACAAAAACAATATAAGTTTATAATATTAAAGAAGTAGTTCAGCTGTAATTTACTCATTGTTACATCGATATAAACCTATGGCTTTCAACCTTCTGTGGAACACAAAAACAGCTTTTGTTGTCTGAGCATTCAGCAACTGAATCTGATGCAGAGTAGTAGAATAAAAGAGCAATGAAAATAGTTTTAATTGTCAAAGATTTTGTATAATTTATATAGTATAGCATCAGCTCAATGGCCTAAGCAGATTATAAGATATACATAATGCAAATGCCAAACCAATCCAATAACTGTTTTGATTTCTTAACACCAGCTTGAAATTCAGAATGAACACACGGAAACAACTTAATGGTACACAACTTATAAAGGATTTAAATATATTATATATTTATTATTATATGTTTGTGTGTGCATTAAAAGCGAGGACGATGTTTCTGCTGAGACAAATCAGTCAGGATGTCAGGAAGGATGTCTTCTGTCCTGGCGCGTTTGTTGAACCAATCAGATAAGAGTAAATCGGGAGTCATCGGGATCCTCATTTGATTGGCTAAATAAGAAGGTGGACCCGCCTTCCTCCTCAAGCTTGCAAAATTGGTTGAGTGAGAGATTCGTGCCAAATGTGTAAGCGCAGCTAAAGTAAAGGGGGGAACTGTACAAGTCGGTTTATTTCGGGGACTTTTTTGCCCTGCGTACACAACGAGTCATTTAGACATTTGCAACAGTTAATTTTTTTTTACACAAAGGTTGGTTTTACACGGTCGATCTGTTTTGCAGTTCCTGACTCTGATGTTTTCGCTTGTAAATTGATGCTCACAGGATTTTGGCCGTGTTTTGGCGAAAGAAACATGTCAAAAGTGTAAGTGCAGAAAAAAGGAAGTCATAAGAATACAGATCATATTTATTTTGCGTTAACATGAAGCTGCAGTTTCACAATACATGAATTACACTTACGAATAACAGTAATGCTGCAAATATTTTTTTCTTACACTTGAAAGGCAATTTACACCTTTACAAACACCTTTACGCATGCAAAATTAATTTACGCTTGCAATCTTATGTACACTTTCACAAATCTTACCCTGCGCTTGAGATTCTTTAAGGCATCAATTTACCTTCATAATAATGTGTGTATATGTATTTATTCAGCAGTATTGCTCGATGTAAGAGAGAAATTAATTCATCAGGTTAAGAACAAAGCAGGGGGAATGTAAATATACATTACCGTTTTCTTCGTCAGAAACCTATAGGTAGATGCTCAAGGTTTGCAAGTAGGTGAAAACAAACTCGTTTGTGTGGGAAATATTTTTTTAATCAACAAGAAACCCGACCAAAGCCATTATACACAACAATAAGATAGGTTTAGCTTTTTTGTGTAAGCTATTAAAGCATATATGCCAGGTCGCCTGTTAAAAAGCATTATGGATAAATTTCCTGTCAGTTAACCAGTTGTCAGCAACATACAGTTGCAAACATGTAAAAAACCCAAAATAATAATACAAAACAATCGAAAAGGAGAGAGAGAGGGTAATATGTTCGGACCTCAGACTTTAACTTTCACTGCCTCGTGAACAAACCTCTACGCAAATGATAGCTATGTGGTTTTCACAAACAATAACGTACACAAAAGATTATAAAATAGTTGTACTTTTGCATATATGATTAAGGAAAAGGCGCATACACATTTGCCCAATTAAAAAAAAAAAAATATCACACGATGAAAGTCCAAATATCAGTCGCAATAGCGTTAAAAGACAGGACTCTTGAAATGGTTCGACATTCTACTATGCTGATAAACTATTCCCTTCATTTTTCCTTTCATTTAAGAGACTATACAGGACAGTTGCAATACACTACAAATAAATGTACAATTATATCATAATCATAAACAAAAATCAAGTACGACTAAACAAATTAATATATGGTCGTCAATCATAAAAAAAAAAATAAACATTTCATTTATTGTATTAGGCCTAACCCTAGGCCTGCCTAGTAATTTTTGGTAAGCATCGTAAGCAAATATGACAAACATTCCTAAATTTGGACTAATTACAGAGAAGCAAGCGTACTGAAAACAAAAGAGGTCAATTGAGATCATGGGGTCAATTTAGAATATTTTATTTAACGTTACTAGGCTTAAGGGTGTCCACTGGTAAACTACTGTACATTTCACCAAGTACATATTAACCACCTGACTAAACGTTCTGACAAAACTATCGTTAATTATTTATGCTTTCGATATCTTATATTCGGCTTACAGTTAACTTTTTAAGGCTAGTGAAACACCACCCTTACGAAAATAAACCATGGTTTTACTACAAATAAAACCAAAAAACCATGGTTATTGTAGTAAAACCATGGTAACCGCAAATTAACCATGGTTTTGCTTCTCTAACCACAGTTTAACCATGGTATTTGTGGTAAAACTGTAGTTATATAAATGGTATTCAATTAGCCAAAAAACCATGGTTACTACATTTTTACTACAATAAAACCATGGTTAATTTTCGTAAGGGCAGAGACACATATACAATTATTAATTGCTGGCCTTTCAAGAATAGTTTGCCAACTCGTTTTGTTTGGTTTAGTACGTAATCAACAAGGTCATTTGCGTGCAATTCCCCTCCGTTTTATTTCAATAAACACAGAAAACTAAAACATACACATACATTTTTATAATTTTTTGTTCCGTTTGCGAGGCAATAACCAACTGTAACGGTTAATAACGTAACTTACCTCGGTGAACTTGAAGTGCATGCGATCCACCCTGACAGTATGGTCACGTTCTCTTACGAGAGGTTCTCTCGTGTTGCGCAAGTTCCTTACGCATCGGGAAAGTATTCTTTCTTCGAGATTTCTGAAAAACCCAAAATTATCCTTAATTTTGTAACATTGTCAACGCAATACGGCAGCCTGGCAGACCATAGCAGGCTATTCCAGCGTGCTATTGGCTGCTCTGCTGGCAACTGCAGCAGCCTATCGGTGAGCCCGCGTGACGTGGCTTCATTTGCCTACAGGTGGGGCGTGGCCACGTGTATATAAGCGGGGCTCACAGGCTGCATATTCGATTTTCTTTTCTTCAGCGAAGCCCTTCGCATCGCTGGATCTGGAACCCGCCGCCGTGATCGTGCAGACGAGCAAGCAGAGGACAGCGTCTGAAGAAGCCGGCAGCATCTCGCCACCTTCAGCCATCCGTGCCTGCTCTGCTATCCGGCAGCCCATATCCTTTTATGCTCAAGTGTTGTCGCCGCTGCGTCACACTTTCTCAAAAAGAGCCGAGCGTTTGTTCCAAAATGTCTCGTTCCAACTGCGGCTCGTGTCACGCGCAGCTCAGTTCCGGAGACCGCCATGTGATCTGCGCTCTCTGCCTGGGCCGTGATCACGCCGCCGCCGCACTCCTCGCCGGCGGATGCCCGGAGTGCGAAGAGCTGACGATGTCGACCCTGCGGGCTCGACTCGATTAGTATGAGGACGACATCCCTCCAGTCCCTGCTAAGCCGCGCAGAAAGAAGCGCCGCTCACAGCGGACTCCGGAGTTCGCAGAGAGAAGCTCGCCGGAACCCTTCCCGCCGGCTTCTCTCTCGCCTTCCCCGTCCCCACCCCAGGCCGCCATTTCTGTTGCCGCCTCCGGGGATGAGGCGGATGCGGCCGCGGAACGCGCCGACAGCTGCTCCATCATGGCTTCCGACAGCGAGGACTGGTCTTCCGCGGCCTCTTCAGTTCGGGCCTCCGGACGCTCTCGAGCGGGTGAGGACGCGGAACTGTTGCGCCTTCTCACCCGGGCTGTCGAGCAGCTAGGCCTCGAATGGGCCCCGCCCAAGGTGGCAGCGCCGAATCGACTTGACGGATGCTTCCTAAACAGTCGCCGCCGTGCGCCCACCTCCAGGACTGCACCTTTTCTGCCAGAGCTTCACAAGGAGCTCGCGAAGTCCTGGAACGCGCCATTCTCCGCGAGGGTCTCGTCTCACGCCTCTTCGACGCTCTCACAAGTTGACGGCGCGGCTGAGAAAGGCTACAATGCTATCCCTCCGGTGGAAGAGGCGGTCGCAGCGCACCTTTGCCCAACCCTCTGGTTGGCGCTCAAAGGCTGCCCTCCCGTCTAAGGCCTACAGAGTGACGTCATCGCTGATCGGCCGCGCTTTCGCTGCCCCCGGTCAAGCGGCATCTGCTCTGCACTCTATGGCCGTGCTGCAAATCCTCCAAGCTAATCTCCTCCACGACCTGGACGAGAAAAGCAATGACACTGAGTTGGTCACGGATTTGCGAAGCGCGACGGATCTCGCCCTTCGCGCTACCAAGACCGCAGCACAGACCCTCGGACGCTCTATGGCCTCCCTCACGGTAGCTGAGCGCCACCTCTGGCTCACGCTCGCGGATATGCGAGAAACGGAGCGCGCGGCCTTTCTCAACGCCCCGCTCTCCCCGTCTGGGCTCTTCGGCCCAGCGGTCAAGGGGATCGTCGGTTTTTCTGAAGTGCAGAAGACGACTCAAGCCATGAACCTCTTCCTGCCTCGACGCCCCGGTGCTAGCAATAGCTCCGCTGCTCGCCGTCCTCGTGACCAGCCAGCACCGAGCTCCGCGCAGCGCCCAGCGCGGCCCCCTTCGTCTCAGCGAAGACCGAGCGGCCGCCCCAGATCGCGCTCTTCCAGCCGTGGTAAGCCGCCTCCCCCTCGGGGCCCCCGGCCTAGGATCGCGCTGAAGTCCGAGCCTCCAAAGTCCTCCTAGCCAGAGGCGAGAAACGACGGTTAAGTCCCGCCGCGGCCGGACCACCGTCAAAACTCTCTTTCCTGTCAGCCCCCACCACTGTGGCTGCTGCAGATGGATTTCACGCAGCCAATGAGCCGGCAAAACTGCCCTCTCACCTGTCGATAACCGAAGTTTTTACGGCGAACCAGAGAAATCACAAAAGTTGCATTATTTCTGGTTGCACGGCTCACGCCGTATGTGTTTCAAATGCAGTAAATGTGCCCACTTTTCTGTGTTCACCCCTGCACCCAAGCACTATAAACCCCGTGTCTCTCACTCACATAAAGCGGCCACCGGCCGCTCGAGTGCTAGAGTTAGGTCACGTGTCCGCTTGTTTGCGCCCACGCCTAACCACCACACGCGCTGTCACACAGCCACTCTTAACCGGTCATGTTCCACGCGTAAGAGTTGTGCCCGCTCAAACGCGCTCACACATTTTCGCGAACATTCTGCCTCAGGCGCTACGCGCCGCGCCACACACCATTTGTTCTCCGCCCAGGGTGGCTGAAACAATGAGTGTAGGGCCACACACAAGCCACTCCCCGCTCGAAGCGGCAGAGATACAGTGTGTAGGGCGGCCAGCCATCGCGAGCGATCGGCTGGCCCACAGCACAGAGAGCGCGCGCACTGCGCCCGCCCCTCCTATACAGGCCGCCGAACCCGCGAAGCGCGGCGTTTCGAGCCCGGAGGCCGTTCTATCCCGTGTGGCACACGCGAGAGCTATTCCAGGTGTATCAGAATGGGTGCTGAAAACAGTGAAGCACAGCTACAGTCTGCAGTTCGCTCGCCGCCCTCCGCGCTTCTGTGCGCGTACGGAGACGAGAGTGAGCGAGGAAGTAGCACATCTACTTCGAGCGGAGATAGCCACACTGCTGTGCAA
This sequence comes from Gobio occitaniae, assembly GCA_033150135.1. Classification (NCBI taxonomy): domain Eukaryota; kingdom Metazoa; phylum Chordata; class Actinopteri; order Cypriniformes; family Gobionidae; genus Gobio; species Gobio occitaniae. The sequence continues at coordinate 20,507 of JARQWZ010005504.1, forward strand.
AGGGGCTATAGAACCGGTTCCCCATTCTATGAGCAAGTCAGGCTTTTACAGCCGGTATTTTCTCGTGCCAAAAAGGGACGGGTCGCTCAGACCGATTCTGGATCTGAGGCGTCTGAACAAAGCTCTTATGAGAAGATCGTTCAAGATGCTCACGACCAAGCAGATCCTCGCGCATATTTGCCCGAGAGACTGGCTAATCTCCCTAGATTTGAAAGACGCATATTTTCAAATCAAGATAACGCCGCGTCACAGGCCATTCTTACGATTCGCCTTCGACGGCCAGGCTTATCAATACACCGTCCTTCCGTTCGGCCTGTCACTAGCACCCCGTACATTTACGAAGTGCATGGACGTGGCCCTCGCTCCCCTGAGAAGTCGAGGGATGCGAGTGTTGAACTATATGGACGATTGGCTCATCCTGGCACAGTCGAGGCCGAGCTCCTCGCCCACAGGGCAATGCTGCTCAGCCATCTGGACAGCCTGGGGCTCACGGTCAATTGGACCAAGAGCTCATTAGTGCCCACGCAATCAACCTCATTTCTGGGTTTGAATCTGGACACTGTGGCAATGTCAGCCCGCCTGTCACCCCAACGCGCGCGCCAAGTTCGGCGCATGGCTGCGTACTTCCGGCCGGGCAAAATCGCACCTCTCAAGCTTTTTCAGAGGATGCTGGGACGTATGGCCTCAGCTGCAGCTGTGCTCCAGCTGGGCTTAATGCGCATGCGCCCGCTGCAACGCTGGTTAAACGCTCGAGTGCCTCACAGAGCCTGGGCGTCCGGAGGCTTCAGGATCAGAGTGACTCAGGGCTGCGTTTCAGCCCTAGAGCCCTGGTTAGTAGCCAACTGGTACCAGCGGGGAGTGACAATGGGAGCCATCTCACACCGCAAGGTCATCTCGACGGACGCCTCCACCTCGGGTTGGGGCGCCGTTTTCGAGGGCAGATCGGCCTCGGGCCTCTGGTCGAGGGGAGAAAAACTCCTACACATAAACTGTTTGGAGATGATAGCGGTAGAGAACGCGCTCAAGCAGTTTCTCCCGCTTATCCGAGGACACCACGTGTTGGTCCGGTCGGACAATACCATAGTGGTGTCCTGCGTGAACCGGCAGGGCGGTGTCAGGTCCAGGTGTCTGGGCAATCTGACAGAACGCTGCGCTCGCTGTGAGCTGCGCACGTACCGGGCCACCTCAATGTGGGCCCGGACAAGCTGTCCAGGGGCCTCATTCTCCCAGGCGAATGGTCCCTGCACCCTCAGACAGTCCAGCTGGTATGGCGCCTATTCGGCAGAGCGGAGCTCGACCTCTTTGCAACAAAAGAGAACGCCCGCTGCCCGAGGTTTCTGTCCAAAAGCGAGGATGCGCTGTCCCAACCTTGGCCCAGCCTCCCGCTGTATGCTTTCCCGCCGATTTCCCTATTGCCCCAGGTCATAGCGAAAATCAGGGAGACGCGCCGCCCGGTGCTCCTTATAGCGCCGTGCTGGGAGAACCAGGTTTGGTACCCAGAGCTGGTGAAGCTGTCGCACTCACCCCCCTGGCCAGTTCCGCTGAGAGCAGACCTCCTCTCTCAAGCCGGAGGGTCAGTTTGGCATCCCCATCCAGAGCGATGGTCTCTGCATGTATGGGTGACCAACGGATACCCGTTGACCTGCCCGAAGGGGTTATGAACACGATTTCACACTCTAGAGCCCCCTCGACGAGGCGGTTATATAGTTCTAAGTGGTCGGTGTTCACTGAGTGGTGTGTTTCCAAGGGATTGGACCCACAACAATGTGGGGTCCAGCGGGTGCTCTCCTTCCTCCAGGAGCTTTTGGAACAGGGGAAGGTCCCCTTCCACGCTCAAAGTGTATGTGGCGGCTATAGCAGCGTTCGCTCAGACGACGCTAGGTAGCACGCTAGGAAGGAACGAGCTCATCATCCGTTTCCTCAGAGGAGCCAGACGGATGAATCCCCCGCGGCCCCCATCGGTTCTTATATGGGATCTGGCCTTGGTCCTAGAGGCCCTGAAGGCTCATCCTTTCGAACCGCTCGAGACTGTGGAACCAAGGTTCCTTTCGCTAAAAACCGCGTTCCTGATAGCTCTGGCTTCAGTAAAACGCGTGGGGGATCTACACGCGCTCTCAGTGAGCCCGACGTGTATGGAGTTCGGTCCGAATGACTCCAAGGTCATTCTTAGGCCGAGGCATGGTTATGTCCCCAAAGCGATAGGCACTCCCTTCAGGGCGCAGATTGTCTCCCTCTCGGCTCTGCCAGCATCCGACGAGGGGGACGGTGGCAATGTCCTCTGCCCTGTCAGGGCATTGAGGGTTTACGTCACACGCTCCGCCGCCTTCAGGCGTTCTGAGCAGCTATCTGTTTCGTTTGGAGGGCACACTAAAGGTCTCGCCTCCTCGAAACAGACCCTGTCCAGGTGGATAGTGGACGCGATTGCAGCAGCTTACGCTTCCAAACACCTGCAGTGCCCGCTAGGTGTCAGAGCACACTCCACTAGAGGCATGGCCTCTTCGTGGGCTTGGGCCAGAGGGATTTCCATCCACGACATTTGTATGGCGGCAGGCTGGGCCTCCCCGTCTACATTTGTGAGATTCTATAATCTGGAAGTTCCTGCCTTACAGGCTAAAGTGTTATCAGTTTAATAGGGCTGTTAGCTCTGCCCAGTGATTCTGTGCAGACATAGCTCACGTACTGGTAGCAAGTTCGGTACTATGCTTACGTAAATTTGAAGGAGACCGGCGGTGCCGTTCCCTCATTTACGAGATAAGCTGTTGTGAGTTTGAAGGTGACCGGCGGTGCCGCTTCCTCACTCATAAAACAAGGTATTGTGAATTTGAAGGCGACCGCCGTTGCCGTTCCCACATTCATGAGACAAGGTGTGGTGAATTTGAAGGAGATCAGCAGGTGCCGTTCCCTCATTCATGGGACAGGGTGTTGTAACCACCCGTTGTAACCACCCGTCAGTTCGAATGAAGTGTCTGTATATGTGGTGGCCCGTTTTCCTTACCGGCCACCCTGCCCGAGCAGTGTTATGGTCCCCGGTTCCCTGGGATACATATGCTGTATGCGAGGCACGCACGGCGTTGACAATGTGTTCCCGATGCGTAAGGAACTTACGCAATACGAGAGAACCTCTCGTAAGAGAACGATACTCGGTTACTTAACGTAACCTCGGTTCTCTCTAGAAGAGGGAACGAGTATTGCGTTCCTTGCCGTGCGCCCCGCGGGCTTTTACGCTTCAGAACTACGAAAACCGAATATGCAGCCCGTGAGCCCCGCTTATATACACGTGGCCACGCCCCACCTTTAGGTAAATGAAGCCAGGTGGGCGCGAAGCGCCCTCATTAGTCGCCACGTCACGCGGGCTCACCGATAGGCTGCTGCAGTTGCCAGCAGAGCAGCCAATAGCACGCTGGAATAGCCTGCTATGGTCTGCCAGGCTGCCGCACTGCGTTGACAATGTTACAAAATTAAGGATAATTTTGGGTTTTTCAGAAATCTCGAAGAAAGAATACATTCCCGATGCGTAAGGAACTTACGCAATACTCGTTCCCTCTTCTAGAGAGAACCGAGGTTACGTTAAGTAACCGAGTATCGTTTTCCTTAGACAAGCATCCTTGGCACCTCAAAAGCTCGGAATTAATTAATTGATATTAAACTTCGTATATACTGAGAAGACTGAACATCATTTACTGATATTGAAGCCTTTATAACCTTTAATAAACACGCATCTGGAAAGGGGAAAAACTGATACCACTTAGCGCCTCTAGTGGACGTTTCACCCGAAAAGTGCAGGGAAACGTACCTGGAGGTACATATTTAAGGGTTTGCACAAATGTAGGCATAGTCACGTATTTGCAATGAGCCTGGGTTGAAGATTTTGAGTGTTTTACTAATAACATGGTGAATTTGATTAATAATTGGGTAGGCTATTGAGTATGATTAAGCATAATGTCAACAAGATAAAGATGAGTGAACAAACTGATTGAATGTAATACGAATTGATAATTAAGTAATTTTGATGAAAAGGTTTTAACATTAACTATTTTTGTGGTTGTTCATTTATGGTAAAAAAAAATTATGTGGGCTATGAAAATGAGTGAAAAGTTGGGTTTGATGGAAATAGCAAGTTTAACAAGAAGGTTCTTGAGTATGTGAAAATAATGATTGAGATGGATGAGATGAATGTTCTAGTTTGGTTCTATGTTTGAAGAAGAAAGGTATAGGATGTGAGGTTATTAAGATGATACACGTATGTAGACTGTAAACTGAAGGATGTTTTATGTAGAGACTGAATGCAAGTGGATGGACTATTCTGTTGTTTATTTTTATTTATTTACTTTTTATTTTTTATTTCAGGCTACTATTGAGTTTTGTACCTGAAAAAGTTCTGTGTTTTGAAGAAGAAAAAAAAAAGTATTTACAATCCCTATTTTTGAATGATATATCTTGGTGGTAATGATGACATGGGGTGTAATTTAGTATGTCCTCGTGAGGATGAATATGTGCTTGTTGGTAATCAATCAAGCCAGTGATAAAGTTAAATTCTTGAAGGAAAAAGATTTTATGTTTTTCAAAATTATAACTTGACAAAGGGGGGCATTGGAAATTATGAAGCGGCCAAAATTGGTAGACCATTTGTTGGGGTACATGGGGACCCCAAAATTGGCCTAAGGGGGGACTGAAAGGTGAATTCTGAAATCCACTACCGCTTCAATATAATTGTATATATATATATATATATATATATATATATATATATATATATATATATATATATATATATATATATATATATATATATATATATATATATATATATATATATATATATACATATATATATCCTAATTCAATTTATAATCAAAGCCTCAATCAATATTCATCCTCCTATATAATTATTATGATGTTAATGATTCTTTCCAGGTATGATTCTGCTTAAATCAAGAGGACCAATGATGGTTTCTTCCTTTATATTTTCTAAAATTTGTATTTGGTCTCTGAGTGGTGACTGAGGGTCCGTCCTAGGCGTGTGTGATGTCTCACGAGAACACTTGATGTCAGTCATGTGTTTGGATTTTGGAGGCATCACACGCCTCTAACTCGATGGGAATGCAGTGATTGCTCATTTAGCCCGGCTTCCAGAGATTAAATATGGATTTGTCTGTCATTTTATTTTATATTTCCTTTTGCTGAAACCCTAAAGAATTGTATGAATACAATTGTACTATTGTCTGCCTCTCACTGAGAGAGAAGCACATGCTATCAGCATGTTTTGGTGAAGTGCTTTGTTGATATGTAGTTAAGACTCTCCAACCTTGGGAGAGCTGTGATTCTATGGAGCTTTTGTGTGTGTGTGTTGCATGATCTGTGCAGGCCCAATATTGAAGATGGACATTTTCTGCACACGACACCAGACCTGAAGACGCATTTCTATGACCTCCTAGGTCATTGTGATCTAAATCTAGTCATGGGGCGACAACTAGTCTACCTAGTTTAGTGATATGCTCTGCTATCTATCCTTGTGTGGAAATTTACAGTGACTCTGCATTTTCTCTGCCAATCAGAATCATTCCACATGGCAATAATGACATGGTTAGACCTTGAAAACAGTACAACTGTTTAGTATGCATGTATGTGAATTGTATGTATGAAAGGCGGAGGCGGGGAGACTGTTAGAGGGAGCGCGGCCACAAACTCCTTGTGAGACTTGAAGCTGGCTACTGCTGATGAAACTGCAAACTATTCTGCAGTAAATTTGTCTTTAATTAATCAAACTCCTGACTCTTGGTCTTCATTTTTCACTACTGGTCCTGGGTCCTAAGCTGTAACCCCAACAAAAGTTAATAACTTGCCAAAGGGCAACCACAACAACAGGTTGATGCGTTTACATGTCGCATGAAATCGGAGTAAGAGGCAAAAAACTACCTGTTCCGACCGGTTTATGCTTAAGCCGTTTATGACCTTACTCCAATAAAAGAAAACGGGTTACCACGTTTACATGACCATGTTCGTTGTCGGCTTATTAAGCATAATCGGCTTAAGAACGTGCATGTAAACGCACTCAGTGATACTGTAGATTCATTTTTACTGAGTTGACGACTTTGAATTCCATTCAGTCATTTTGTTAATTTTAACATACTGGTAGTTAAATGGCTAATTTCTCTGAACACATCCACATATGTAATCTTTGATCATATTCCGAATTATGAAGATGCAGCCAAAGATAAATTATGACCAACGCAATGAAAGAACTGTTCATGTGCAACTATGACAGAGACATGTTTCACCACAGAGATAGGCATACCTGAGAAAAGATACAGAAAATATTTAATTTCAGTCTTGTTCATATAGCGAGAAATAATATTATTTTATCCAATTGTCCAGTGTTGCTTATAGAGTATTAGATGTTTGTTTTATGCCTATGCTAACTTTGCGAAGAGTCCGCTAACAGAGAGCAGCTGCAAAACATGTAAAATAAATGGTTTAGTTTTACTTTTATACATTGAGCATGCATGATCATATTACAGATACATTACTTTTCAAATAAATAAATGAACTAATTTACTTCACATGTAGAGACTGCAGAGTGATACAGTACATGGCCAAATAAAAAAGACTTTCAATAATCCGGAAAATAAGTTAAAGGGTTAGTTCCCCCCAAAATAAAATAAAACACCTAACTAACATCTAACTCACCCTCATGTTGTTCCAAAAACCTGTATTAGTTAGAATGTCGTTAACCAAACCATTTCAGTGCTTCTTAGTTAGAAGAAATAAAAAAATTCAAGATATGCGGCAAAATTAAATTTGGTATGGTGCGTTGAACTGATATCTACAGCACTTTTCATGTAGGCTATCCCTCTTTTCCAGGTATTACTGCTGCAACTGCTATGTGGCTCCCTCTCGCTCGTATCCAAGGTAAATCATCAACACTATCATCCCTTACATGTGTTTTATTGAACTAAATATATCGCCATCTGATAAAATGCATGCGCAGGTTACTTTTCTTGTGCACCCCTTGTTGTGCAGTCCTTGTTGCTTTTACATTCACATGAATCGCGGCACAGCTTGAGTGCAATTTGCGCAACCAAACTAACCAAACACCATTACCAATTATTCGAACTAAACTGCCAGTGTGAAAATGCCCTCACATTTACATCATGATATAGACTATACAGTATAAGCAATAAGCAATAGGCTATAACATGTAACGAGTGCAATATCACACAAGTTTTTCTACCCAAAATAGCTTAAGTGCAAAATAATGATCTTATACAACAGTTTAATAAAAATAAATTAGTTAATATTGTGTTCAACATAAGAAAGTCATATTTGGAACGACATGGGGGGGAGTAAATGGTGATAGAATTTTCATTTTTGGTGAACTACCTATTTAACTACTGGTTAAGATAAATGTTAACGTGTGCCCCCTAAAAGCACAAGTGGCCCCTGCCTGGCACCCTTAGTTACCGTGGTCTAGAACCGCCACTGATACCACTTCTATTAATATTATTGAGAGGTTAGCTAATGCCATAAAATCTCAAAATATGCAGTAATTTCATCAATTTGCCAACGAGTATGCTTGAGATACACTGAAATGAATTGGGTTCAATGCTGGAACTATTGGTTGTTTGGAACTATTGGTCGCTCCATGACACGCTTTACTTCCGCATTCCTCAGTTCCTATGGAAGCCTATGGGAGTGTTGTAACTCTGTTTTTCAACAGCTCGTCCCTACTTTACGCTTCGAAACTGCTCATAAGAATCCTATGGGTGACGTCACGGACACTATATCCATCATTTTTTTACAGTCTATGGGATGGACTTATTATAGAGATATAGTGCACAAATGTTTTAAAATCACATGCTGCATTGACACTGACCAGTCACATAGTAAATCCTGGATGGGCTGATGTCTGAAGGAGGATGAAGATCAGACATGGTGTCTTCACTGTAAGCTTTAGTTCTGATGAACATTAGAGATTTCTCTTGACTCATTGGCAGTGGTGGAAAGAGTACTGAAAAAGCATACTCAAGTAAAAGTACTGTTACTTGTCAAAAAATGTAGTGCAAGTAGAGTAAAAGTACCTGTCCTAAATACTACTCAAAGTAGGAGTAAAAAGTAGCCCTTTTAAAAGTACTCAAGAGTAGTGAGTAGTGAGTATTATGCTCTGAATGTTATTCCACCTCATACCCTGCAAATTAAAAATGTAGCTTACTCTTTTATGGATAAAAAAAACATGAGATCAACAGTATTTCAGTATTTCTCCAAGTTTTATTTTTGACTGCTACAGCCATGTAATATTTGAGAAAGCAACCAATAATCTGGTAACATTTATGACAACCATTCTGTAGAGGTTTTCTTGCGGTTGATTAAAAAAGGTTGCAAAGCGTTGTTCATTAACAATTTTACGTTAAAAAAAGCAAATTTCTTTCTTTTCAAGACGCATTCATTGTACTACTTTAATTTCAATGGATTTTTTCTCTGTTAAAAGAATACACTTCAGAAATCAGAATCGAGTAACTCACGATTTTCTTATCTTATTTTCTTAAATTATTTTTGCTTGTAATTAAAAAAATAAACCTGATTTAAATATAAATCAGATGCTTTATTAAAGTTATTTGCTAAATACATGGACTACAATTTTAAATCGCCATGTGAGAACACATTAGCTAGGCCTACATTAAAATATGCACTTGTAATGAGTGTAAAATCAACATTATAATTTTCACTCCAAATCTTTTCTTTATTATTAAAAACTCAGATTCTCTTATTTTGAATATATTGTTTGGTATTCATTGGATTGTCTTTTGATTTAATTATGCTGGTATGTATATTTTTGGAGTTTCATATATGATTTGTAATGAAGTGTACCGCAAGAAACACTTAACTTTGGACGCGTTCTCTCCTCGCTCAGTTGAAATGCTATGTTGAGATGAGGATTTATGGTGGCTCACGGAGCAATTTCACGATTTAAGTCATCATACACTGACATACAGTAACCAGCAACAACCCCCTTTCATAAAGCACGCGTGCCCTAGGCTGGTCGTGACTCCCTAATGCTATGGTTGATATGACGGGAGTCATATAAAAATAAACATAATGTAGCGACTGCAGGTTTAAGGAAAATAGTGCAGTAAAATTACTGTTACAGCACTTAAAGGTGGCATGAAATAAAATTTTACAATTCGTATTTTTATATTTAATATTGTAGTGTTTACTATAACTGATTTATCTGTGCACTTCATTATTTTTTAAAAATTAATTTACCCATATAATCTTTAATCAAATATGTTAACTTTCCCTCCCCCATCGAAACTCTCCCGGTCATGTGCTATGGCGCGAGGGCGGGGTTATCGCAGCCTCTCAGAAACCTGTCACTGATCGTAGCATGGTAAGGTGGTTAGGTGCATTTTTCTCGGTGTACACAATACCTTCTTCAAGGACTTGAGGCAAAAAGAGAAAAATATATATGAGAAATAAAAGCTTTTTTTATGTAAAAATTACTCAATATAGTCGGACGAACAGCTTGTCGTGACGGCTCACACTTAGGAATGCAGCGTGTGTGAACCATAGACTGTAAAAAATATGGATGTAGTGTCCGTGACGTCACCCATAGGATTCTGATTAGCAAAGTATGGAAGAGATGGCCGTTGCCATCTTGGCAGCGCGTCATCGCGCGTCACTCCCAGATAACAGAAAATGGGGGAAAAGGTGGGACGTGGGCGGAGCTGAAGTGACGCGATGACTAACAGACAGCAGATAAATGGCTATCCACCTGTCACTCGAAGTGGCCACGCCCTTAATTATGCAGAACTTTAATGCTTTATATAATGTAAACGAATGAGTTATAAAAAAAAAATTCACCCCCCTCACAGTTGTCATGAAGGGCAAAATTAGCCGTATAGACCAAAACCACAATTTGTACCAGGCTGTAAACATGTTTTAATCTGCTGTAAAGTTGGGCATTTTAACATGGGGCTCAACGAGATCCTGCTCCCTTCTGGAGCCTGTCCCTAGCAGCCAGTTGATTAATTGCAGTAAATGTCACTTCCGTATTGACTTCAAGAGAAACTGCTGGAGGTTGCCCAACATTATCCGTCTGCAATACCGGAGGCTGCACTTTCAGGACCGCATTTCTAGGACCCTATTTTTTTGTGACAGCGCTACCGAATCGGAGAACAGCAATCCCAGGAACGCATTTCCAGGACCCTAGTTTTGGAGATCCGAAACAAGTGCCACCAAGGCAGTATTTTAACCCATTTGTTTTAGAGGTTTTTAAAGGTTTATTACACCCAAATACTGCTTTCTTTATTGCAATTTAATCTGGTTTCTAGGAATTATTGGGTCCAAGTTGCATAATTTAACTCATCAAGTAAAATAAACAAGGAATGGTATAGCCTTTTCAGTCAATCACATTTTCAAGTACAGAGGGAATACACAAGGATGACTCTGGGGATAGATTTAAGATTGTGTATATTTTATAAAATAATATATTGCAACAGTTGAATTTGAACACACACAAAAACAAATTTGTTCATGACGTGAACCACATAGGAAGAACATGGACGTCTTCACTGACTTCTAAGAGAGAGAAAGATAGAGAAGTTAATGAAATAAGGAACATTGTTGTACTTGTTCAACTCTCTAATTTTTAATTTCAAATTTTAATTTTTTCAAACTTAGTCACCACAGAGCACACACATTATATACAATACAAAATTATATCAATCTTCATACCAAATAATGTTCATATTACTGTTATTGCATACTGTTCAAAGATTTGGGTGGACAGGTTCTTAAAACATTCATGTCAATAAAGCGCATCTGAACTGAGAAAAAAAAAATAATAGAGAAAGATGCAAGAAATCTGAATAGAAATAACATGTTATTTCTACAATAATATGACTTTTTACATTGTGATGTATGCAGCAGCACTACCTACCAACTGGATGCTCTCCCCTCTTTTCAACAAGTTCATGTTATATAAATAAATAGACATAAATTAGGGTCATACTTTTGTCATACTTCTGCCTGCCCTGAGCTGTGTCCTTGAAAGCACACAGAACACAATACATGACACAATCTAACACGTGGTATTTTAACAGTCAATTATTATGATGGCCTCTGTTATGCCTGACTATAAAAATGTCATATGTCTTGTCAATCAACGTTATAAAACTATGCCAAAATCAAGAGACGTACTTATAACATTTCATGTATTGTGTAGTAACGTTACCTTTCGAACGGTCAGTTAGTACTGCGTCGAAGACGCCATGGGAATTCTCCTATTCTCGAATATACTTAAGTAATTAGTAAAATCACGCAGTGCTACTGCCCAGTCAAAACTGTGTCAAGACATCTCACACGCTATTGGCTGGCCAGTGGGAACTGCATGAACCAATGGCAGAACAGCGTAATCTGAGCGAACCAATGGGCACAAAGCCCGCGAAGCTGAGCGCAAGAGCCCGTGAAAGGGGCATATAAAATACGCTGTAACTGTAAAAACGTCAGATTAATCTCCTTCGGTGACGATCTACGTTCCTCGCTGATAAACTCGAATGACACCACCTTTACCGTGAATTGTTCCAAACAGCCTGCAGCGGAATAGCGAACTAGCCAGCAAGAGTCAGCGGCCTGCTGTATTTCAGTGCGCTCAAATCGCCAGCGATCCCGCGAGCTGTCACGCCTTTCCCCTGTGCTCTTTGGTGAAACACTACGGTGTTTCCTTTCTGTACAATACTGAGAAAAACATATCGCTTGTGTGGCATGTGCAGTACTTACCTGCACTAGGAGGATAACCACCACGGGGTTCGTGATATGTCTGGGCAAGGCCCACGCGGACGCTGCTCTCGCCGGGTTCGGCTGCTCTCACTGCGAGGGTATGCCCATTTCATCCCTCCGTTGAGAGTGCGGCTTACGTTACAGACTGTTGTCACTGCAGCTCGTGCTTTCTACAGCGGCAGCGCATGCTCCCTCTCTCTCTCCCAGCGCGCGCTCACTGTCGAGAGTGTGACTTACGTCATTGCTGCTTCGCTGTCTAATGCATAATGGCGTTGTGAATGGCGGCCAAGCCCTGCGCCTTTTTCACTCTCTATCACTTCTCTCAGTCCTATTCAGACGACTGGAGAGGTTCAACAGTGTAGTAAGCGAGCCTGTTATAAAGCACGCACGCCCTACACACCAAAACACAGTCGAGAGCGCGACTTACGTCATAGCCGCACCCTCTCCTGTTACGGTGCACTTTCGCACACAGGGTTGCTGGTTTGAGCCCCGCTCTCACAGGTTTCTCAGTGTGTCTCAATTTACTGAATGGCGGCCAAGCCCTCTATCACTTCTCTCAGTCCTATTCAGGCGACAGAAGAGGTTCAACAGTGTAGTAAGCGAGCCTGTTATAAAGCACGCACGCCCTACACACCAAAACACAGTCGAGAGCGTGACTTATGTCATAGCCGCGCCCTCTGCTGGTACGGTGCACTTTCGCACACAGGGTTGCCGGTTCGAGCCCCGCTCTCACAGGTTTCTCAGTGAGTCTCAATTTAGTGAATGGTCGGCCAAGCACTCCACCACTTCTCTCAGTCCCCTATTCAGGCGACTGGAGAGGTTCACCATTACAGTAAACGAGCCTGTTATAAAACATGCACGCCTGTACACAAAACGTTGTATTAACGGCGAACCTAATAAACAATTAAGAGTTCTTTCCTCTGTTATGACTGCAGGCAGTGTGTCCCCTTCATAGGGTGTACCCCTGCATATAAGCACTGTTAATTCACCGCTATAGAACCACTCAAAAGTCCTGCTGTGGCTGGATTACCACCACAGACTTCCTTTACATTCTCTCAATCCCCTCGGTTCAGGCGACTGGAGAGAATATTGCAATCAACTAGCCTGTTGTCAAACACGCTTGCCTGTACACCTATGCTGTTTTTAACAACGACCTTACTAAAATACGTGCACCTTGCATATAAGCACTGTTCTCACAGATTATTGCTCTTTAGCTCGCACCGAGAGCGCTCTATATGTAGAGCGCACGCCCACTACAAGTGTGCTCTGCTACACATAAGTGCTGTCCGCACAGGGTCACAAACACAAACCAACCGGCATACATCTGAATAGGGCCCTTATCAAACGGCTTTCAGAATGCTGACAAAACTGAACACAGAAAGCAGCCCCGACAGGCTGATCAGGAAGAGAGGAGGGTTGAGTCCCGCCCAGGCCGGTCCGCCTCCCAAAAGACTCTGAGTTCTCCCCACGGCCCGTTTTTGTTCCGGTCAGGGAGAAAAATACTGATCTGATCTGTTTTTTTCATGCAATGAATGTAAACTACGAGTCCGCTTTAATGTGTGCTCCCCTGCATTCTACCGCCATAAAGGCGAGTTAAAAAACAACAACAACAAAACAAAAAACAAACATGTTCAATCGCACAAATCCGCCCGATGGACTGGTTTTTCTCAGTGGATCTGACAGATGCTTACTTTCATATCCAAATTATCCCACGTCACAGACCTAACCTAACCTAACCCTAACCCTGCCATTTGGCCTGTCCCTGGCCCCCCGCACTTTCATGAAGTGCATGGATGCAGCTCTCTTCCCCTTAAGACAAGCGGGAATGCGCATTCTGAACTACCTCGACGAATGGCTCATACTGGCCCAGTCAGAGGAAGAAATAAAATCTCAAAAATCTGAGCTACTCAGCCATCTAGAATGCCTGGGTCTCAGAATAAATACCGTCAAGAGCTCATTGCTTCCCAGGCAGAGAACCTCCTTCCTGGGAACAATTTTAGACTCAGCCCAAATGAAGGCGTGGCTATCGGACGAACGCGCTCTGACTACACAGCAGCTTGCACGTTCATTCAAAATGGGAACCAACAGACCTCTAAAAAAATTTCAGAGAATGCTAGGCCTAATGGCATCAGCTTCTCCAGTACTTCCGCTGGGTATGATGCACATGCGCCCCCTGCAGTACTGGCTGAAATCACTGGTTCCTTCCCAAGCGTGGCATTCAGGCCAGCTTTGGATCAAAGTGGGCCGCGGCTTTGTCAAAGCCCTGGCCCCGTGGTCACTTGGGAACAGTTTCCAGACGGATGGTGGTCACCACGGACGCCTCCAACTCGGGTTGGGGCGCTCTGTACGAGGGCGAACCGGCCTTCGGCTCATGGTCGAGCACAGAGTCACAGTTGCACATAAACTGCCTAGAAATGCTGGCAGTAGTGCTAGCCCTCAAGACTTTTTTACCACATCTCTCAGGTCACCATGTTCTAGTCCACACGGACAACACAAATGTGGTCTCCTACATAAACCGCCAAGGCGGGGCTCAGGTTGAGATGGCTCAACCAACAGGTCAGACATCTCCTCCTATGGGCAAAAGGCAAATTACATTCACTGAAAGCAGTGCATGTGCCAGGCAGACTGAACCAGGGAGCAGACATGCTCTCCAGGGGCCTCGTGTCCCTGGGGGAATGGGCCCTCCATTCCTAAACGGTTCAAATGATATGGAGTGTTTTTGGGAGGGCAGAGGTCGACCTCTTCACCTCCGAAGGCAACTGTCATTGCCCAATCTATTTTTCAAAAAGCAAGGATGCGCTGGCCCACGAATGGCCCAGCTGCAAACTTTATGCTTTTACACCTTGTACACCGCTCATTCCCCAGATTTTAAAAAGGATCAGGGAATGCGTGCACAGTCCTGATAGTGGTTCCACTCTGGCGAAACCACATCAGGTTTCCCGAGTTGATTCAATTACTGTCAGCAGCCCCATAGCCAGTTCTCCTGAGGAAAGATCTCCTTTCTCAGGCGAACGGGACAATCTGGCACCCCCACCATAAAATTGTGGGCGTTGCATGTTTGGCCACTCAAGAGGGGCTTGAGAACCTCCCAGTGAGTGTCTTGAGCATCATCAGTGAAGCTAGAGCTCCATCTACTAAATGTCTCTATGCCCTTAAATGATCAGTGTTCTCTGACTGGTGTTCAGTCAGGAACTATAACCCAGTGTCATGCGAGATATCACAGATTCTCGTTTTTCTACAGGAGATGTTGGATGCAGGACACACTCCATCCACACTCAAAGGCTACATGCAGCTATCGCTGCATCTCATACGCCTATTGCTGGCCAATCAGTAGGCAGACACGACATGATCATAAAATTCTTAAAAGGAGCCAGGAGGCTTAACCCCCCTCGCCCTCTTACGGTGCCATCCTGGGACCTTCATTGGTCCTAAGAGCACTAAAAAGACCTCCCTTTGAGCCGTTGCAGACGGCTGAATTAAAGCCGCTTTCGCTGAAAACTGCCCTGCTATTAGCACTGGCATCTGTTAACCCTTTGACACGTACGATCACACCCGTGTGATCAATCTAGGCTGGTCCCTGGAGCGTATGATCACACGGGTGTGATTAGAATGCTCAGTGATCAACTGCCAAATTCAAAATTTCAAATCTGCTTTAGCACTGGCGCTGAGCCAAAGACTGAGTGAGTGAGAGACTGACTGAGCTCAGTGTCTTTTAATGTTTATTTTAGGTTTCATACACTTCAAATTACATTACACAACCACAAAAATATCAGCAAAAACAAAATATAGTTTGTAATTGCATACTAATGTAAGGCCTGTGAAATCGGTCCAATCTGCCGGTTCGCCAATACACGGGGAAGGTCTCACATGTTCTGTCCTCACTCATGCAAAGTATTGGTTGGTTAAATTTGTAATATATTAATCATATATTTACTCGTTTATTTCATCTGACTCCATAAATGAAAGGTTTTAATAATATCTGTGCCTCACTAAAAGTGAGCGAATGTTTGACTATTCCTTTTAACCATTAAGTGAACAAAGTCAAAATCAGTTAGAATAATCAAATGTAACAATTTATTATGTCAGGTAAATGTATCATGCCAATTTCATAATCAATTCAAAGATAATCGATACAAAACATCAAATGCTCAGGAATAAAGAGAAGATGCAAACTCAACTTTAAGAAATACGTGAGGCTGAGAGATTTCTTTCTCTCAGCCTCATGGGCCGATCTGAAGTACAGAAAAGGGCCCCGAACTCTCTGCTGCATCTCATTAAATAGTCAGACCTCTTTCACATGGAAACATGTGCTAACAAAAGAAATTTGCATGCAGTGGTCGCACCTTCATGGGGGTGGGTGACCATTTGCTTGAGACCACCTTCCTTTGTAAGTCAGTTATCCATAAACTCTTAAAACCTTATTACCTTTTATTTTATCTATCTGGATATGAGATATCTGTACCACTCACTTTGAGACATTTCAAATGACACCAAAAACATAACAGTCAATGATAAACATTCACGTTAAACCATTTTCTTGTGTGAGTTCTTAGTAGTTTGCGGAAGTGAGGTCTAATGGGGGAGGTCAAATGGTAATTATTCCTTTTTCTCAGACCAGGGCCTCAACCAGTATTTTCAGTCTTACACTAATATATAAAATAGCAAGATATCAGTGTTGTAAACATAATGGCCCATGCTAACATTACAGATCAAATAACACAATCATTTTCTACTCTTTGACGCGTACGATCAGTTTAGGCTGTTCCCTCACGTAATGTCACATATTTCAGGAGAAGTGGGTGATCTTGTGTTGTAAATCCAGTAGGCTTCGGCTCCCTGGTGCTGTTGTTAACATATAATCGCGGCACGAGCGCCCAAAGCGTTAGCTCGCTATAACATTACAGATCAAATAACACAATCATTTTCTACTCTTTGATGCATACGATCAGTTTAGGCTGTTCCCTCACGTAATGTCACATATTTCAGGAGAAGTGGGTGATCTTGTGTTGTAAATCCAGTAGGCTTTGGCTCCCTGGTGCTGTTGTAAACACATAATGGCGGCGCCCCGCCCACAGCTCGTGATAACTTACCGACAACTAACATATATATTTTTAAATAAGTATATAAACCATAAGGAGTTCACTTGCATGCATTTAATTTAGTTAACAAGTTTGAAAATATTTTGTATAAAAATAAAACATTTGAACAGTCATGCATTGCAAGCATTTTTTCCCACTGACAAGTTGTCACGGTTGACATCACTGTTACCTCACACTCGCGTTGGTACCAACTTCAGACAATTTTAATAAAATGTACCAGTTTTTAACTACTTCAGAGAAAATGGCAGACAATTTATTTAAAAGAAGACAACTGACAAGTGAGGAAATTGAGGAGATTTTTTTTTATTCTGAATGAGGAGAATTTTGACAGAGAGTGACAGCGATGAAGACCTTCCCCCAAACCTTGAAGCTCTTGACAACATTGAGGGTGAAGACGGGACTTTTTCCACAACGCCAGAATATATTTTACCTTCAAATGACACAGCTGAGGTAAACTCGTCATCCTGGAAGTTAACCAACCTTTTTAATCCTCCTGGCCCAGGCAATTTTGACGACCAACAGTGTGGTGGGCAAAATCCACCAGAATCCCCCAGTGAGGT
Source organism: Gobio occitaniae (assembly GCA_033150135.1). NCBI lineage: Eukaryota > Metazoa > Chordata > Actinopteri > Cypriniformes > Gobionidae > Gobio > Gobio occitaniae. The sequence goes on from JARQWZ010005504.1 coordinate 37,941, forward strand.
CAATTGTTTTCAATTGTTCTTCACTGAAGAAGAGGAAACAAACCGCTATGCGTCTGACTTGAAAGAAAAAGAAGTGAGGGGGAAAATGGTTAAATGGGTTCCAACAAATATCTTTGAAATGTACACATTTTTAGTGGCAGTCAGTGATGCGCGGGTCAATGTATAAACAACCTGCACCCGACCGACGTTTTCAACTAACCCGCCCGCAACTCGGACCGCAAAAAAAAAGAAGAAAATATTGTACCCGACCCGCTTCCTGACCCGCATTTTTTAAAAGTAGTAAATGCTCATCGTAGCTCATTGGGCCATTGAGAAAATGTTTCAGGCCCTGGCGTGGTGCTCAGAGGTGCAGCGGCGAGAGCAGGCAGTTCTTGAGGCGGCCCATCATTTTCCATTTCAGCTCCAGATGCATATTATTGATGAACGCGATGTTTATGTTTCGACCCAGCTTGAAGAATTCATCAGCCCACATTTGGAAAACATTTGGAAAAGTGTGAAAGCCCTTAGGAGCGCAAACTGTTATTTTTCTGAATGCTGTATGATATAGCCTAGTGTTATGTAATACAGGCTTGATTTATTCATTTATTTCGTTTAATTTTCTTAACAATTAAGATGCTGCATGTGTTTATCCAGTCTAATCGAAGTGTGCGTCTCTCCCCCGACTTTCCCAACAAAAATCCCGCCCCCTCTCAGAAAATACATAAAACTGACTTTAAATGCGTTTAAAAGTAGCCTATTAAAATGGTACAATGGCATTGCTCAGTTCAACGTTTTGGGAAATCGGGCATTTTGTCCCGCGCCAGCATTTATTCAAAAGTTAATAACGCTCAACATTCAAAAGGTAAATAAGGATTTATTGACGATCCGACCGACCGTGACCCGAATATCATTAAAAATATTTTTGGATGACTCGTAACCGCGGGTAACCGCGGGTGGCCGCGGGTGGCCGCGGGCACCCGCTCATTTTGGATCAACCCGCGCATCACTGGTGGCAGTTCTCCTAATGGGGGTGATCAAAAAAACGTCACTTCGGGATTACTGGAGCACAGACCCCATGCTCTTGACACCATTTTTCGGGTCTTTGTTCTCACAGGACTGCTTCCTTCTGCTCCTCCGCTGTCTTCACTTCGCAAACAATGCAACAGCAGTTTTCAATGACCCACTGAAAAAAATCTGAAATATTTTTACTGCTCTCACCTCCTCCTTTCGTCGCATTTTTGTGCCATACAGGGATCTGTGTGTTGATGAATCTCTGATGAAGTGGAAAGGCAGGCTAGCATTTCGTCAGTACATTCCATCTAAACGGCACAGATTTGGGGTCAAGTTTTTTGTTTTGTGTGATGTGCTCACTGGTAATGTGCAGGACATGATCATTTACTCCGGATCTACAAGTGACATACAACACTATCAAGGACTTGGGATTTCTGGGTCTGTTGTAATGACACTACTAGCACCTTACCTCAGAAAGGGTCATGTCCTTTATGTGGATACAGTAGTCCCGCACTTTTCCAGCACCTCTTGTCTCTTGGCACTGGAACTTGTGGGACTGTGCGTGCAAACCGGAAAGGGATGCCAACATTCACCTGTAAAATGACAAAGGGTGAGGTGGAATTCAAGGAAAATGGATCACAGTTGGCAGTCAAATGGCATGATGGCATGATAAGAGAGATGTCCATGTCCTTACCACAGTCCACCCAACTGGTATGGCAGCCACAGAAAAGCTGGATCACATCACTGGGCAAGCAAAGATGAAGCCAGTCTGTGTGCTGGAGTACAACAAAAAGATGGGAGCAGTTGACAAAGCTGACATGATGACTGGTTTTCTTGAATGCACCAGAAAGTCTACCGAGTGGTACAAGAAGATCTTCTTTCACCTACTTGACACAGTTTTACTCAACAGCCACATTGTCTACCGGCAAATTACTGGTAAGATATTTCTATAAATCAAAGAATATAAACAAGATAAAAAGTGATTACATTTTCAATTAATGTAAACATAAGTGTTTTAAAGGGTATGCATGGGTGTCACTCTCCTGCCGGAACACGCCCCTCTCAGCCTGAGTGAGTGGCAAAAGAGCTGCTGCGTGACTTTATTTAATAGGGGAAACTGCGAAAACAACGCGTAAAACAAGTTTCAGTTTAAACTAAAGGTTAGACTCAATATAGTGGTCCTTACAACTTACCTGTAATGTAAATGTAAATGTAGCCTACCAAAGATCCAGTGATCCATGGATATTGACAAGAACATTTCCTGACATTTATACATGCCTGATTTTGACGCCAGTAAAATACATAAATCAAATTTGCCTGTGAATGCTTTAAATAAATACAATATACTAGGGGTGTAATGGTAAACGGTTTGATATGCACCTCGGTTTTCAAGTCACGGTTCGGTACAGCAGGGGAGAGTTGTGTTGACAGTGTTTAGTGATTTGGAGAAGAGAAAACTTCAGAATAATGTCACAAAGTTCTTTCATGAAGTTGTGTGAACAACGCACAGCATCCGTATATGTCCGCGCACATACATACTTTGGTCAGAGCGGCAATATTGTGATTAAGGTGTTAATATGCCTTTTTAATGCGATTAAAATTGGCGTACGTGTGTTCATGCAATTATGAACTTAATCACATTTTAATCGAATTCACTCCAGCTGACAGTGACATGCATACCCTCTATTAAAGGGTTAGTTCACCCAAAAATGAAAATTATGTCATTAATTACTCTTTGGAACACAAATGAAGATATTTTTGTTGAAAGCTGGAAGCAAGGAAGACAAGAACTTGAAGAATAAAGTCGTTATTTAGATTTTTTTTTTAGCACAAAAACTATTGTCGTTGCTCCGTAAAATTATTGTAGAGCCACTGTAGTGAGATGGACTTTGTAACGACGTTTTTAGTGCCTTTTATGGGTCTTGTGAGTGTAAATGTACTGAATGTAAATGGAGGCCTTTCTCAGCCATCAGCTTTCAACAAAAATATTTTCATTTGTGTTCCAAAGATGAACGAATGTCTTACGGGTGTCCAACGACATGAGGGTGAGTAATTAATGACATAATTTTCATTTTTGGGTGAACTAACCCTTTAACAAATTTACATTAATAAACAGACCACACTGTCACATACTATTCTATCCTCTTCCTTACGCCCTATTGATGTGTTCTACTGTAAGTAGGAAAGGAAATCACCTCCCTGCAGTTCAAGACGAACCTGATGAGAGGGCTGCTGGAGGAGTACAGCACATCGCGGTGTCCATCCAAAGGAGGGCGACCTGCCTTAGACACTCCTCTGCGCCTTACAGCAAGGCATTTTCTGTCAGAAGTCCCTCAGACCACTTCCCAGGGCAGCAGGACCAGGCGGCACTGCAAGGTCTGCCTCTCCAGCACACGCAAGAGCAAGCAGAGGTGCCTCACCAAGCACATTTGTGTGCTGTCCCATGCTTTGAGGAGTACCAAACACTGAAAGCTATTAATCCTGTAAAAAGTCAGAGTTTATTTATTTGCGTTTATTAATTGTAATTATATTTGTAATTTGTTTAGTATAAACATATGTATATAGTTTGTTTTTAAGATGTTTTTACCATAGTATATTTATTGTTTTGTTTATAATACTATAATTGTATTGTATTTAATTATAGTTTATAATTGATTGTTGTTCATTGTAATTATATTTATAATTTGTTTTGTAATTTTATTAGAAAGTGTATATACAGTGAGGAAAATAAGTATTTGAACACCCTGCTATTTTGCAAGTTCTCCCACTTAGAAATCATGGAGGAGTCTGAAATTGTCATCGTAGGTGCATGTCCACTGTGAGAGACATAATCTAACAAAAAAATCCAGAAATCACAATATATGATTTTTAACTATTTATTTGTATGATACAGCTGCAAATAAGTATTTGAACACCTGAGAAAATCAATGTTAATATTTGGTACAGTAGCCTTTGTTTGCAATTACAGAAACGTAATTGCACTCCTCCACACAGATCTTCTCTAGATCAGTCAGGTTTCTGGCCTGTCACTGAGAAACACGGAGTTTGAGCTCCCTCCAAAGATTCTCTATTGGGTTTAGGTCTGGAGACTGGCTAGCCCACGCCAGAACCTTGATATGCTTCTTACAGAGCCACTCCTTGGTTATCCTGGCTGTGTGCTTCGGGTCATTGTCGTGTTGGAAGACCCAGCCTCGACCCATCTTCAATGCTCTAACTGAGGGAAGGAGGTTGTTCCCCAAAATCTCGCAATACATGGCCCCGGTCATCCTCTCCTTAATACAGTGCAGTCACCCTGTCCCATGTGCAGAAAAACACCCCCAAAGCATGATGCTACCACCCCCTTGTTTCACAGTAGGGATGGTGTTCTTGGGATGGTACTCCTCATTCTTCTTCCTCCAAACACGTTTAGTGGAATTATGACCAAAAATTATTTTGGTCTCATCTGACCACATGACTTTCTCCCATGACTCCTCTGGATCATTCAAATGGTCATTGGCAAACTTAAGACGGGCCTTGACATGTGCTTGTTTAAGCAGGGGAACCGTCCGTGCCATGCATGATTTCAAACCATGACGTCTTAATGTATTACCAACAGTAACCTTTGAAATGGTGGTCTCAGCTCTTTTCAGGTCATTGACCAGCTCCTCCTGTGTAAATGTGGGCTGATTTCTCTCCTTTCTTAGGATCATTGAAACCCCACGAGGTGAGATTTTGCATGGAGCCCCAGTCTGAGGGAGATTAACAGTCATGTTTAGCTTCTTCCATTTTCTAATGATTGCTCCAGCAGTGGACCTTTTTTGACCAAGCTGCTTGGCAATTTCCCCGTAGCCCTTTCCAGCCTTGTGGAGGTGTACAATTTTGTCTCTAGTGTCTTTGGACAGCTCTTTGGTCTTGGCCATGTTAGTAGTTGGATTTTTACTGATTGTATGGGGTGGACAGGTGTCTTTATGCAGCTAACGACCTCAAACAGGTGCATCTAATTTAGGATAATAAATGGAGTGGAGGTGGACATTTTAAAGGCAGACTAACAGGTCTTTGAGGGTCCGAATTCTAGCTGATAGACAGGTGTTCAAATACTTATTTGCAGCTGTATCATACAAATAAATAATTAAAAATTCATATATTGTGATTTCTGGATTTTTTTTTTTTAGATTATGTCTCTCACAGTGGACATGCACCTACGATGACAATTTCAGACCCCTCCATGATTTCTAAATGGGAAAACTTGCAAAATAGCAGGGTGTTCAAATACTTATTTTTCTCACTGTATGTATAATAGTTTAAACAAAAAAATACATTTAGCTTAAATTGAAGAGATTTAATAAAACATGAATGAAATGTGTACATTTTGCAATTTCTTTTTAACAAATGACATACGTTTGAATTATGCTAAACTTATACAACACATTTCTCACTAGCAAAGCAGAGAAAAGGTACATGGTATTTGACATCATGTAAACTAATATATATATATATATATGCAAGCTAATAGTAAGTGAGGCGTGACCATATAGCTGTTCTCTGCTTTGCTAGTGAAATATAAAACTCTGTAACAATATTAACACTAAAACATAAATAATATATAATTTATTCATGTTACGTTTCAAGTCAACTGAACCCTAATAACTTTACCGAATGCACGGAGCATATTTGCAGTGTGCAAAACGACAAACATGACAGTTGAACGTCCACATTATTGAGTACTGTTCGTTTTACAAGAGATTTAAAAAAAAATCTTTATTCATATTTATTGCATGCTTGTAAATTATTATATGTACTCCAAAATAGGGAAAAAAAACTAAAATATACTCACCAATTGTCACACGGATGTTGTGAGGGAGATGCAAAATGCCGTGTGCAAGCGAAATTCAAAGCAGTGGGAAAAAATAGCAACATAAACATGTCAACCATTGTGTGTACACGCTAACAAATAATGTGAGAGGTTTTGAATTAAAAAATAAAGCAAAACATTCATAGAGTGCTCACCTGCACGTGGTCATCCACCATGAGCGCCACTGTGACTGCGAAAACACACGTGTCAAGGTTGATGTGTTACCATGGAAATTAGAACGCAGTTCATTACATAATAACGGTCACATTAAAAAACTCACGCCAGGCTGCCAGTCAAAATATTTATAACGTACGTGCGAAAGAGTTAAGCGGTGACATTCAAGCGTTATCTGTGAACGAGTCATGTTTAGAATTGGCCCAGGCGATTCTAAAGTCATCCTCAAATTAGGGCATGGTTATGTACCTAAAGTGCTTACAACACTGAAGGGTCAAGGGTCAAGCCAAACATCACTTGTCTCTTCATCAGACACATATCCTTCAAGAATGATATTAAATATTAAATATTTAATCAATATTAAAATAAGAATGAATGATAATCAATGTTATAACAGTGTCCTACATTTGATAAATCAGTTCTCTATATTCAAGGAGTGATTTTGAATATTGTAGTGTTTTAGTTGCTCTGTGCTTTTGAATCCAGCTCTGATGTCTGTAGGCGTTTCTCAATGTCAAGGAAGGATCCTCGGTAGCCAGAATTCCGAGGATGCTACGTCATCGACGTCCGTCGAAGGACTGTTCCAATGTCGAGGATCCTCGGAATTTCAACCAAGGTCTGAGTCCTTCGTTCGAAAAATATGCCATATACAGGAAAGGATGCATACGAGTAGACTTCGCGCACTTAGCGTTCTCAAATCACCCACAATCCTATGCGCGCAGCTTTGCTATCTTGTTCAAAAAATACAAATTATCGGACGTTGGCAGAGTCGGAGCGTTAACGGGGCAATATGCTTTCAAGTGTAAGTATTTACGTTACCAAACATTTGTTATAACCGTAGTAAATATAAGTAAAGTTTAACTTGTAAATGCCAGTACAAATTACAACCGTATACAAATGACGTTATTGATAACGGACCTTTTCACTGACGTAATGAGGCTGACGTGCACTTGCTAGCCTGTTCCATTTGCCTGTTCTCTGAATGCTTAAGAGGAGCCTCGCCTAGCCTCTGAAGGAAGTGACTTGGAAGGATCAGTCCTGCAGAGGAAGGATCCTTGACATTGAGAAACACCTTGTGTCAAGATGTGCTGACAGGCAAATGTCCTTGGTGTTTGAAGTGAGAAGAGCTCAGCATGTATTAACTGTATGTCTTCCTAAAGCGACCCCCGGGGTCATCTATGTTACAGCTATGTGACTCTTTTGGGGACTCAAAATGTAACAGAAATGTACCTCTCTGATATACTTTTCTTTCTTTATAGAATAGAATAAAGTCACTTCTGTACTAAATGTAGTATCAGTATGCTTTGGAGAAGTGCTTTGTTGATAGTTAGTTAAGATGTTCCGACCTTGATGGAAACTGGTATTCTCTGGAGTATTGTGTGTGTGCGTTGTATGATTTGTGCAGATCCAGTATTGGATATGGGCCTTCCTGCAGGCGATGCCAGACCTATAGACGCTTTTCTGTGACCTCCGAGGTCACTGGAGACTAATCTGGGCCTGGGCGACATCAAGTCTACGCATATTTTTGAGATATATGCTCCTATCTGTCTACGTGTGGAAAGTTGCTTACGTTGCATGTTGTTAGAACCAATCAGAATCATTCCACATGGCAGTAATGACGTGTCTAGACCTTGAAAACAGTATAACTGTTCAGAAAATTGTATGTACGTTAGACGGAGGCGGGGAGACTGTTAGAGGGAGCGCGGCCTACGAACTCCTCTTGAGCTGGCTTCTGCTGATGAAACTGCAAACTATTCTTCAGTAAAATTTTGTTTAATTAATCTGACTCCTGTTCTTCATTTTTCACTACTGGTCCTGGGTCCTAAGCTGTGACCCCAACAGTTTATGGTGGAGATTTGGCGAGCAATCATTCCTTGGTACACCTCTGGCAAACAAGTAGATAAGGTAGTATATTTTTATTATTAGACTTGTCTGACTGGAAGAGACTGGGTTAGGGGAACGGGAGAGCTTTATTTCAATGGGAAATAGGGAATAATTATACTAAGGATTGTGTTTCGGCTACTCTGAGTAAGTCGAGAGCTTTTTGAGAAACACACAAGGGGTATAAGAAGTCGCTCCAGTAGGCCAATAATTTGGAAACGGGGTGCAACGTAGGCATTGCTTAAAGGGGAGAGAGCTGATTAAGGGCTAAGGTAAGGATACCACTCCTAAAAGGGGCATGCGGCACTGGACAAAGGGGGCCAGTGCATCACCGCAAACCTTCTCCGTCTCTTCCAACTCAGATAGGGGATCCCCGAATTTAGGACAATAGACAGTTAGGGATTAAGTTATTAGTTAAACAAAATAAAAATAGATTCAGGGTTGTTTGCCAGGGATGCATCAGGAACGACCCCGAGTAAAATGTAAGGTATGACCCAAATTGGAATGGACCAGTAAGTGACTTTTTCGTATAAGTGTACTTTGCAGTTTCATCACGCAGAAGCCACAGCTGTGTTGGTTAAAGATCGCCGCCTCCATCTCTGCTGGTATAATTTCAGGTGAGTATGAACTTTGACTAAAATGATGGCTAAAAATTTGAGTGACATGGTCAGTCCAGATAAAGATTTTGAGACGAAAGACAGCAAACGCTGTAAGCAGCGCTGCTTTGAAGCCCTGACGTCAAAGAAATTTGAAAGAATTATTAAGTAAATGGGCAGCAAAAGTTTTAATTCTAATTGGAAAAGTTAATCAGAAACTTGACTGGCTAAAAGCTAAAAGACTGGAAAAATTTTAATTCCTAACTGTTTGTGAGATAAATTGGCAGAAATCACTGAAAATTATGTAGAATTTGGTCTGTGTAGTCTGAGTAAAAGGACTTGAAGTTGTTTTTGAAAAGAAAAGGAAAAAGCAGATATAGTCACGGACACGGAGGGATTTTAAACAGAGGTGCACAGATTGAAAATAAGGAAATAAGTAATAAGTTCTTATATTGACGTCTTAAGGAATTCCTTTTAAAGGAAAGATCCATGATCATTTTAAAATAAATTATGAGGTTAAAAATTAATGGCAGTAACTATATAATTAGAAACGTAGAGGGTTTAAATGATAAAAATGTTAAAATGACTCGTGAAAAATTCTGATAAAGTTTATTTGACTGGATGTTGGTAAAAACACTGTAGGAGAATATGGTTAAAAGCTAAAAACCCTAGAAGCTGATGTTTTGGTTTCAAGAGATAAGCTCATGCAGAGCTGTAATAAAACAATTCGCTTATCTGAATCTGCCCCACCATGTCATTTCTGGTGCTATGGCTAAAATTGGGAGAGTAACTCAGACTCAATTTAGATGTTTGAAGTTTCAATTTATTGTTTGGGCAAAAGACAAATATAAAATTATGGTTATTTGGAACCGTCAATTCTGGCAAAAGATAGAGTTAAAAGGAAAATATCTGTCGCTTATTTGAAAACAATTTTAATTTCTAGCCAGGTCTTACGCTGAGCTAGTGTGAAGTCTGATGTTTATTGGAAGATAAATGTGATCTCTAGCCAAGTCTTATGCTGTGTTAGAGTGACAAGTTAAAAGAATGCATAGAAGTCTCTCTCTCTTTCGAAACCAGCTCAAGGCTGATATCTGAGCCTGTGCCACAGATGATAGAAGATATTGATGAGTAAAAGCACATGGCATCACTTGAAAATAATAAGACATGTTTTAGGGAAAACAGTGTTTAAAAAGGTATGAGATGAATTTAACATTGAAGCTAAAGTCTTAGAAGACTGTTAAAAAGGTTATAGAGAGAGAGAGAGAGAGAGAGAGAGAGAGAGAGAGAGAGAGAGAGAGAGAGAGAGAGAGAGAGAGAGAGAGAGACTGCTTGTGGAAGCAGGGATGGTGCAATTTGTTATCGCCCTGCTAAAGCTGAAACAAAACAAAGAAATGATATCAGAACCAAAACAATCCAGCTGACTTTTGTAGAGACAAATTAATAATAAGCAGACGTAAAAGCTCAGTTTAAATAATAATTTGAGTAAACACTAAAAGCAAAATTTGAGAATGAGCAATTTTATGTTTAATGTGTGTGTGGGTGTGACTGCTCTTTATGTTTTGTATGTGTTGTATGTGTTCCTAGAACTGTTCTGTCCTAATTGGGTGTCATTAACCTCTGGAATGAGTTTTTGACCATTACAGATGGGTTAAGGTAAACGACAACCTTTAGAGAAACTGATCATTTTGAAGGAATCTGGTGAAAAGATGATCCAGAACACGGGACGAGCTTTAAATGGATTGTTATCCAGCTCTGTCTGTTATGACGACTTTTGTCATTTATGATGTTGATTTGGATTACTCTCTGGATTAGTTCAAGTGGAATTGTAAAGTTAAAGATTGCCGTCCATCATGGGTTAAAACCATTGTCTAAATTCAACTGAGGGCTTAAATTTAATAATGTCAATTGATTAAAAATAGTAGGCGTAAATGTTATAGACTTGACGGCAGAGACAAAGTGACAAATTGGCTGAAGTCACTATCTAAATTATCCAGAGACTCCCTCAAAATTCTGAAAGGCCGGAGGGCGACCAAAGAGATAACTTCTAAAAATGAAAAGTTTTATTTTTACTTTATTTTAATTTTTTATGATACTTCGATTTATATAGAGAACCACAATTAATGTTAAAGAAGCAAGTGACTTTAAGTCTTTCTGTGTGACTGGGATTGAGATAAGAGGAATATAATATTTTGGTTTCTGTAGAGGAGTAGAGATAAGAAACAATAATGATCATATTGTGTGGCATCTGCAGATTGATAGAACAATAATGAGAAATAGCCCAAAGATTAATGTTGTGAAATAGAATTTAGGAACACCCGTAAAGTTAAATGGAAAAACAGCTTTAAAGAAATTGATGATGACTTATAGTCCAAATTTAAAGTAATATGGGAAATTATGAAATCTGTAAGTTCTTTGTAAAGTTATGACACGTTTGGGTGTAAGTGGCAAGATAAGGCTAGTGAGGATTTGATGAAGTATCACTACCAAGTGACATGAATTAAGAGGTTTAATATTTTGGTCATTTGGAGCTTACACCTGAAGAGTTTTAATGGACAAGACATTGAGAATAAAAGAAAATTAAAAAAGGGTACTTTAAAGAAAACCCTGATGAATGATTTTGAATGTTTTACTAATAACATGGTGATTAATAATTTGGTATTTAGTATGATTAAGCATAATGTCAACAAGATAAAGATGAGTGAACAAGCTTATTGAATGGAATACAAATTGATAATTAAGTCATTTTGATGAAAAGGTTTTAACATTAACTATTTTCTTTTTATGGATAAGTTCATCAACAGTTATGTGGGCTATGAGGGGAGAACATGGGTCTGTTGGAAAAAGTAAATTTAGCAAAAGGGTTCTTGAGTAAAAATTAGGAACAAGTTTATGTTTTAAGTGGAAATAATGAGATGGATGATATGAATGTTTTATTTTATTTTCTATTCTTTTGAGGTGGGGCATGCTATATGAGACTGAATGCAATTGGATGGACTATTATGTTGTTTATTTTTATTTATTTACTTTTTATTTATTTATTTATTTTTTTTTATATTTTTTTTTTTATTTCAGGCCACTATTGAGTTTTATACCTGAAAAGGTCTGTTTTGAAAAAGTAATTACAATCCTATTTTTAATTGGAAATTAGGAACCAGCCTAAATTGGTAGACCATTAATACCCCCACTTTGGCCTCAGTAGAAACTTAAAGGGTGGGTTCTAGAATCCACTGCCTCTCCAATATAATTGTATATATATATATATATATCTTAATTAAATTTATAATCAAAGACTCAGTCAATATTTATCTTTCTATATTATTATCATGAATTGAATTATCCTCCCTAGGTATGATTTTGTTTCTTCCTTTATATTTTCTAAAGTTTGTATTTGCTCTCTGAGTGGTGACTGAGGGTCTGTCCTAGGCGTGTGTGATGTCTCACGAGAACACTCGTATCAGGAAAACTGTGTGATCAGGAACTATTATTAACCTGTCTCCATGTTTTTACTCATTTGAAATCAGACCTGGGGCTCTGCTGACTCTTGAATGCACTTTCCAAAAGGTTCCAGAGAGCCTGTTGAGGGTCAAAGATCTTAAGCGATGACCAATGAGGTGATTCCCCGATGACGGGTAAGCTCTTCTTTTGGCCAGCGGAGGACAACCTAAGCCAATGGGGGTCACCGCCCAGCCCCTGCCCTGATATTGGCCCCTCTATACCGCTCACCAAATACCGCATAATTGAGAGCCAGGAAACACCTTGAAGATTGGCATTCAAGGGTCAGCTGAGATCATTCTGGTCACTTTAACCTTGCAAATTTCAGTCATGTGTTCAGATTTTAGAAGCATCACACACCTCTAACTTGATGGGAATGCAGCAACAGAGATTGCTCATTTAGCCCGGCTTCCAGAGATTAAATATGGATTTGTCTTTCATTTTATTTTATTTTATTTTAATATTTCCTTTTACTGAAACCCTAAAGAATTGTATGAATACTATTGTACTATATTGTCTGTTCCCCTCTCAATGAGAGAAAGCACGTTATCAGTATGTTGATCAGGAGTTTTGAGAAAAGAAGAACATTGGGGCCTTGTTTGTGAGTGGAAGGGGTAAAAGAGCCTCAAAACGGGGACTGGTCTTTTTAGTGGCCAGCATGTCCGTGATGAGGTGAAGAGACAATTGTGACCCTAAAGAGAAACATGCGTCACCACTTGACCTTCCGTAGTGACCTCACTTGTAGACCAGACGTGGCGGTATGGGACCCCCACATATGGTCTAAAAGGGGGGAATGAAGGGTCAAGGGTCAAGCCAAACATCACTTGTCTCTTCATCAGACACATATCCTTCAAGAATGATATTAAATATTAAATATTTAATCAATATTAAAATAAGAATGAATGATAATCAATGTTATAACAGTGTCCTACATTTGATAAATCAGTTCTCTATATTCAAGGAGTGATTTTGAATATTGTAGTGTTTTAGTTGCTCTGTGCTTTTGAATCCAGCTCTGATGTCTGTGTCAAGATGTGCTGACAGGCAAATGTCCTTGGTGTTTGAAGTGAGAAGAGCTCAGCATGTATTAACTGTATGTCTTCCTAAAGCGACCCCCGGGGTCATCTATGTTACAGCTATGTGACTCTTTTGGGGACTCAAAATGTAACAGAAATGTACCTCTCTGATATACTTTTCTTTCTTTATAGAATAGAATAAAGTCACTTCTGTACTAAATGTAGTATCAGTATGCTTTGGAGAAGTGCTTTGTTGATAGTTAGTTAAGATGTTCCGACCTTGATGGAAACTGGTATTCTCTGGAGTATTGTGTGTGTGCGTTGTATGATTTGTGCAGATCCAGTATTGGATATGGGCCTTCCTGCAGGCGATGCCAGACCTATAGACGCTTTTCTGTGACCTCCGAGGTCACTGGAGACTAATCTGGGCCTGGGCGACATCAAGTCTACGCATTATTTTGAGATATATGCTCCTATCTGTCTACGTGTGGAAAGTTGCTTACGTTGCATGTTGTTAGAACCAATCAGAATCATTCCACATGGCAGTAATGACGTGTCTAGACCTTGAAAACAGTATAACTGTTCAGAAAATTGTATGTACGTTAGACGGAGGCGGGGAGACTGTTAGAGGGAGCGCGGCCTACGAACTCCTCTTGAGCTGGCTTCTGCTGATGAAACTGCAAACTATTCTTCAGTAAAATTTTGTTTAATTAATCTGACTCCTGACCTTCATTTTTCACTACTGGTCCTGGGTCCTAAGCTGTGACCCCAACAACACCATTCAAAGCACAGGTAATCACTCTCTCTGCCCTCCCCACTTCGGAGGATGAGAGACAGTTACACCTGCTCGGCCCTGTTAGGGCACTTAGAGCATATATTGAGTGGTCCTCCCACTTTAGACAGTTGAAGCAGCTCTTTGTAAGTTTTGGAGACCGAACTAAGGGACTTCCGGTCACCAAACAAAGCCTAGCCAGATGGCTAGTGGACGCGATAGCTTAAGCATATGACACTATGGGCCTCCAATGCCCCATAGGTGTCAAAGCTCACTCCACCAGAGGCATGGCCTCCTCCTGGGCGTGGTCTAGTGGAGCTTCTATGGGTGACATTTGTAGATCGGCAGGTTGGTCCTCACCATCTACTTTTACCAGATTCTACAGTCTGGATGTCCCTGCGCTGCAGACACAAGTCCTCGCTGTATAAAAAAATACTAAGACGGCCTAACGAATATTAGACGGCCTTGTAAGCCCGTCCCCGTCATAAGTTGGCAATTGGGGCCTTCATATGCTTCAATGCTTACACATTCCTTATAGTTACTGGCCTCTATGAGCCCAGTAGTATAAGGCTTATATATATATCAAGAATAGCACTTAACATTCTATTCATTTTCTGTCTGTCTAATTTATTTATTTAAAAAAAAAAAAAGTTCTGTCCTGTGTGTTCTGTGCTAGATTAACTGAGACTTGTTACAGCACTTACATACTGTTGCCCTTGACTGTTCTAGCTGCTTCTATTGCTCTCATTTGTAAGTCGCTTTGGATAAAAGCGTCTGCTAAATGACTAAATGTAAATGTAAAATGTAATGTATATTCGAGAATAGGAGAATTCCCATGGCGTCTTCGACGCAGTACTCCTTCCCTTATATGAGGGAACCGAGGTTACCTTAAGTAATCGAGTACATTAAACAGGCTGACTGTGAGCATGTGACAGCTAAAACATTGCGATTATTTTAACTTACTTTAAATTAAGAAAAAAACGAGTAACTCAAGCTTTCACAACGAACAGTTGTCTTAAGACACAATTGTGCTGTCACTAAGTCAACACAAGCTTGCTTGCAAGTTTAAAAACGAATGTGCTAACAATTCATTTACAGCACTATCTAATATAGGCTACGTATGATATATGCATTCAAGACTATTTAGCAAATCACAACCCTGAACCCACCCAGCAAAAACACGTTGAAAAGACGTCGAAAAGACGACATTGCCAGACGTTTAAACAACGTTCAAATTTGGTTGAAAAGTGAAAGGTGAAAAGACGTCTGGTGCTGGGTGATTAATCACTTCGGCTACGTTAACTTTCCAATGAAATGCATCACGATTATTTTTAATGTTAAAATAAAAATTGATTCACATGTGATACTCACACTCTGATCGTCATCCATCTTTGCTGGTCCTCTAATTCGCTAGGTGGCTTTGTCAATAAAAACCTAGGGTCCTAGAAATGCAGCCCTAGGACTGTTCCTGAAAATGCAGCCTCCGTTTATGCAGGCGGATGCTACTCGAGGTTGCCGCTTGGTCTGAACGGTCTGAACACGCTTACGGCGCGCCCCCCTTATAAGGGAGAGCTGAGCAAAAAGTTTTACAGAAATAAAGTGAAATCTGTAGCATAAACCAGCGAAAAGTGAGTAAATATGCTCAATAACATATGTAGAAAAGATTTACATAAGATCATACATTTATTTAAGAGATAGATCGAGTTTTTCTCCACAACTGAGTGCAAACTTCAAATCTGCCTTTATTTTGTTAGCAACGCCAACGCCCAATTTCCAACGATCCAATCAATTCCCGAAGGACGAAATCAGGCCTCGCCCTACATTTTTTCTAATTTCAGAAGCCGTTTCACTCGGATATATGTCACTATAAGGAGAAAAAGAATGATCCCAACTTCCGTTTCATGCCGACTTTTAAATGTACTCAAGTAAAAGTACACTGTTTTAAAACTACTTAATAAAGTACAATTCCTGAGAAAATCTACTCAATTACAGTAACGAGAGTATTTGTAATTAGTTACTTTACACCACTGCTCATTGGTACTGAGAAACCTCCTCCATGTCCGGGCTTCTCCTGTACAAAGCACTCCAGAACCGGACATCCAGAACTAGAAGCTGCAAGATAGGAAATTTATGCAAAATTAGAGGAGATTATGCAAAATTAGAAATTTTATGAGAGTTATGTTCATTGGTCAGACACATAATTTAATTTATTGCTGTAGTCTTCATTACAAAAATGCAGCAAAAACTTACCACGAAAACACAATATAAATGCGATAATAGATCTTGTACACTCTAAAAAAAAAAGGTTCTATATGGCACCAAAACCGGTTCTTCGTCGTAATCATAGAGAAACCACTTTTGGTGCTATATAGCACCATATCTTAACATGTTCTGTATATGGTAGCGGTGCTATATAGCACCATAGTTAGCGGTGCTATATAGCACCTTATTCAAAGAACCGGTGAAGAACCTCTGAAGAACCGCTGAAGAACCACTGAAGCACCAAAATTGGTGCTATATAGCACTTAAAAAGGTTCCCCTATGATTACGAGCCAAGAATCATTTTTGGTGCCATATAGAACCTTTTTTTTTTAGAGTGTATATGGTCAAAATGTCAGACATCCTTGCTTTATAAATTTAATTTATCTTTGAATCAAATCAAATCAAATCACTTTTATTGTCACTCAACCATATACACAAGTGCAACAGTAGGTGAAATTCTTAGGTGCAGTTCCGAGCAACATAGCAGTCATGACATGACATGTACAACATTTAAAGCAACATCAGATTACACATCTGATGCGCCCACAATTACTCACAGCACAGTATACACTACAATAAACAATAAATAATTTACACAATGTGAGTGTAGTTCTCACAGCTTTAAACAATATACACATACTTACAATATAGGCTACATATACTTTAAACAATATACACTAAACATACATTAAACAATATACATTAAGCTATAATAATAATAATAATATACAATATACAATATTATTCACAATAGAAATCCAATGTACAATATATGCTATATGATAGATAATGTGTATATAATGTGTGTGTAACTACAGTGGGTTATGCTGTGATATTCTGTCCAGTGTGTGTTATGATCCTGATGGATCAAGAGTTGAGGAGTCTGATTGCTTGTGGGAAGAAGCTGTTCTGGAGTCGGCTGGTGCGTGTTCTGATGCTGTGGTACCGCCTGCCTGATGGCAGCAGTGAGAGCAGCCCATGGTTCGGGTGGCTAGAGTCTCTGATGATCCTCTGAGCTCTCTTCACACACCGCCTGGCATAAATGTCCTGGAGGGAGCGAAGCTCACCTCCGATGATGCAGCTGGCCGTGCGCACTACCCTTTGCAGGGCTTTGCGGCTGCGGGCGGTACTGTTGCCGTACCAGGTGGTGATGCAGCCAGTCAGCAGGCTCTCTATAGTGCTGGTGTAGAAGGGTGTGAGGATGTGGCGGTTCATTCCAAACCTCCTCAGCCGTCGCAGGAAGAAAAGGCGCTGATGAGCCTTTTCTGTGCTTTTTGGGGTGCACAGAAACAAGCTGTGCTTTTTGGGGTGTTAAAGATCATCCATCGGATTTTCCCAAAATCTTTCGTGCAACTTCCAGTGTTCACTTTCAGTTCAACTGCCTGTTTACGGCACATGCGCTTTAACCGCAACCATTTTTGTAAGATTGTAAGATTGAAAATACTCCGCCAGCGGGTGACATTTTTCATGCAGCATCTTGTAAACATCTTTTTAACCTCTCAAAATATACACTAAAATCACTAAATTATAAATTTCTCCAACACATGTATTTTAGCCATAGACTTAGCCTTTGTAGTAGATTAGTCAATTAAGGGCGTAGATTTGGTTTGAACATTGGGGGAACAAAATTAAATTTTTTAATTTTTAAAAAAAATATTTTTTTTTAATGTGTATTGTTATTGTATAATTTATTTCTTCCTATCTATCTATCTATCTATCTATCTATCTATCTATCTATCTATCTATCTATCTATCTATCTATCTATCTATCTATCTATCTATCTATCTATCTATCTATCTATCTATCTATCTATCTATCTATCAGTGTTGGGGAGTAGCTAAGCTACTAACTTAACTACATTTTTCAGTAGCTTGTCAGTAGCTCAGTTGCTTTTAAAACAATGTACATTCTGTTTTGTGTTTTGACGAGCCTGCAATGCAATGAAGCAGCACAGTGTTTTCTTCTTATTTGATCACATACCAAAATCGCGTGTTACCCTCATCTATTGTTTCATCGCGCATCTTGCGGCTTTACGGTTCACAGAGAAGAGATCGTCTGATGATTATGTAAAGGACGTACATGATAACTTCACACGAATCAACTAGTAAAGGATACACTTGATTTATACGAACAAAAGATTAAAACGCTGTCTGCTTCGAAGACTTCAAGGATATACAGGTTAATAATAGCCTTTTAAAATTGATTATCCTGCTAATATATATATATATATATATATATATATATATATATATATATATATATATATATATATATATATATATATATATATATGTATATATGTATATATATATATATATACGTATATATATGTATATATGTATATATATATATATATATATATATATATATATATATATATATATATATATATGTATATATATATATATATATATATATATATATATATATATATATATATATATATATATGTATATATATATATATATATATATATATATATATATATATATATATGTATATATATATATATATATATATATATATATATATATATATGTATATATATATATATATATATATATATATGTATATATATATATATATATGTATATATATATATACATATATACGAGGAAAATAAGTATTTGAACACCCTGCTATTTTGCAAGTTCTCCCACTTAGAAATCATGGAGGGGTCTGAAATTGTCATCGTAGGTGCATGTCCACTGTGAGAGACATAATCTAAACAAAAAAATCCAGAAATCACAATATATGATTTTTTAACTATTTATTTGTATGATACAGCTGCAAATAAGTATTTGAACACCTGAGAAAATCAATGTTAATATTTGGTACAGTACCCTTTGTTTGCAATTACAGAGGTCAAACGTTTCCTGTAGTTTTTCACCAGGTTTGCACACACTGCAGGAGGGATTTTGGCCCACTCCTCCACACAGATCTTCTCTAGATCAGTCAGGTTTCTGGCCTGTCGCTGAAAAACACGGAGTTTGAGCTCCCTCCAAAGATTCTCTATTGGGTTCTTCTTCCTCCAAAAACGTTTAGTGGAATTATGACCAAAAAGTTCTATTTTGGTCTCATCTGACCACATGACTTTCTCTTAAGCAGGGGAA
Source organism: Gobio occitaniae (assembly GCA_033150135.1). Lineage (NCBI taxonomy): Eukaryota > Metazoa > Chordata > Actinopteri > Cypriniformes > Gobionidae > Gobio > Gobio occitaniae. The sequence continues at coordinate 57,069 of JARQWZ010005504.1, forward strand.
CCTTCTGTGCCATGCATGATTTCAAACCATGACGTCTTAGTGTATTACCAACAGTAACCTTGGAAACGGTGGTCCCAGCTCTTTTCAGGTCATTGACCAGCTCCTCCCGTGTAGTTCTGGGCTGATTTCTCACCTTTCTTAGGATCATTGAGACCCCACGAGGTGAGATCTTGCATGGAGCCCCAGTCCGAGGGAGATTGACAGTCATTGTAGAAAAGGCCTCAAAGTTATGTTAGTGTTGCTATTATTTAGTACAGTTGACCATAATGTGCTTTATGTTTCACTTTCACTCCTGTTTATTCAGTGCGTGTAATAGAGTAGCAAAGCACGCGCTTGTTTGTATACTATATCTGACGTCACGCAGTTAGTATGCAGTACGATAGAGATCATCGGTCGGTTGGATTATAATTGTGGGTGACACTTTCCTCAGAGTGTGCGTGAATGAAAGAAGTAAGTAAATCTGCTGCATTACTCGTGATATTGTATTTCTTTGTCAGCTATTATTTGATATTCGATGTGGATGAGAGTTAGGAGTGTAAGGGTCGCTACACGACCGTTGTGTTAATTATATCCACGTTTGTACGTTACTAGCTTCGGTCCATCGGACTCAGTGCGTTGGGTTAAATGGGTTTAGACATGTTTATACTTCATTCAATACTAGAGTTTAAGAGATATAGTCATATTCTGACTACTGTTTATTTTATGTTGCAATGTGTATTAGTGCTTAAGGAAGAATGAGTGTATGCATATGTTTTCTTTATTAATTTGTATTCGTTCTCTCTTATAGAAACCACACTAAAAATTACACTCACCTTTAAACTCACTTATACAAGAAAGAGGAAGGAATAAACAGAATAAAAATAATTATCTCTCCTCTCTTCATTTCACTCTCTGGAGATTTGGCCTTTAGTGGTGTTCTGGCCGACACACCTGAGTGAACCTGGTGATAAACCCAGAATTAGCACCTAGACTGAACGTCTACCCATTATCTTCACTTCATTTATGGTCCTTCGAGCCGGATTACTGGGTTCACGTCAGAGATGGAATTACATCCAGAGTTTACATGCATGTTTGTGGTGCACGTCCTAAACGGCACATTCGCCCACCTGTGCGCTATGCAGATTATGAGGTTGATCATAGGGGCTACATCAGAGCGAGGTACAGAGAGGAATTAGAGAGTTCTCACCAGGAGGGTAATGCCAGGATGACACCCCTCACCTCCCCTTATGACTCTTCCCTTCGCCTGCAGAGGCGGGATGCTATTCTTCAGGAGATGGACCTGAGCTATAGGGCGGAGAACCCACAGACCAACCAGAAGAATCAGCTAGCCCCCCAGCGGTTTCCAGAGAGAGAGTTTAGGGAACAGCTACGAGATTACTCTACTCCCCTGCCTTCAGCGCTGCACCCCACACATACACAGGAGGAGAGCCGAGTTGAGTTAGATGACATTCGTCATGAAAGACACCTTCTGCAGCAGACACAGCGGCACATGGCATCAGACTTAGTCGAGCTTAGAGCATTGCGAGCAGACATGAAACAGTTAGTAGATGCAGTTCGCAACATGCAAAGTCCAAACTTTATTCATACCAGAAAGCCAGAGTTAACGGTGATGTCGCCACGGCCACCTGTTGAACGCGAATCTAAAGCTGAGGAAGAGGATGATTGGCCTGCACCACCACCATGGCCAGACCCAGAAATGTACGGGCCTCTCCCTAGTGACCCACCTATAGCACATTCGCTCATTAGTAGAATGGATAAGGTTCCAAGAGTTAGGGAAGAAGCACTGCCAGCCCCAGCTCCTGATATGTTTGTGGGCCAGCCACAAGTTAATCACTCAGCACGTGGGGCCCTTCCCACCGCCAGGCCATGGGATGACACTGCCCGTCATTCACCTTCCTGGTTCAAGCCCGTTCAGTTTCTGCCGCCGCCACACGGATTACCTCCAGCGGAGCCCAAGTACCCTACTGCTTATGGTGGTCAACGGAGTGAGCTTGGCTGTAACCTAACGCCCCAACAGCGAAATCCAGGCATGGCATGGACACAGGGCCTTTTAGCTCACCTCAGGGTCGTAACTACAGCATCCCAGAGCCAAGTTACCGTGGGCCACGCCCAACAATCCGCAACTTCTCAAGTCGGGACCCAAGTGAGTTTGCGCGGCTCAAGATCTCATTGGAGAACCTCCTACCACATGATGCATCTGAGCTGTTTAAATATCAAGTGTTGGTCGATCACCTGCAACTAGAAGAAGCCAGGTTAATAGCAGATGCTTACCTTAACTCCCCAACACCCTTCTCAGACACAATGGTTGCCCTCAATGACAAGTTCGGCCGGCCACATCAGATAGCGCTGAGGCGTATTGCTGCTGTGATGGACTCACCAGACATAAAGCGGGGAGACTTTGCAGCAATTGAGAAGTTTGCACTCCGGATACAATCACTGGTGGGGATGCTGAAGACACTAGGCCACGAGGGTGAAGTGGAACTACAATGTGGCTCACATGTTGCTCGTCTGCTGAGCAAGCTGCCGCCTGAGCAGAGAGCAGAGTTTCGCCGCTGCATGTACAATCAGGGGACACAAACCCACACCTTAACTAATCTTTCAGATTGGTTGAAATACGAGTCTTGGTGCCAGGACTCTGAAGGACAGTTAGCTGTGAGAGGAGCTTGGGAGAAGCCGGTGTCCAGATATGAGGGTAGGAAGGGTAAGCAACCTATTACTGTGCTTCATGGGGTGAAGGACACTGCTAAGAAATCTGAGGCTCCAGTTCCAAGTAGCTCCTTAAAAGGGAACAAGAGCAAGCCATATTGTCCATTCTGCAATAATGAGAAACACTACCTTAGCCAGTGCACAAAGGTATCTAGGCTAACAAAGGATCAGCTGACCGAATGGATAAAAAGTAACAAGAGGTGTTGGCGATGTGCAAGGACACACCAGGTGGCCCAGTGCAACTTAAAAAAGACATGCAGCCTCTGTCAAAGGAAACATCTTCAGGTTTTGCATGAGGTGAATATGAGGTCATCCGATGAAGCTGCGTCAACACCAGCAGTGGAAAGCCAAGGCACAAGGGGCACAACCGAGGTTCTGTATTTAGACAGACCCACTGAAGGCAGTCGGGTCCTTCTGAAAGTTGTCAAAGTCCGCATTCACCATGATGACCAATCAATCAACACCTATGCCATACTTGATGACGGTTCAGAGAGAACTATGCTGTTGTCAGATGCTACAGAGAAGTTAGGTGTGCAGGGGATTCAAGAGGACCTACCACTACGCACAATTAGAGAGGAAGTGCAGACCCTCCGTGGTGCATCAGTGTCGTTCTTTATTTCTTCGCCCTTAAAGCCAAAGAACAAGTTTAAGATTACAGATGCATTCACTAGTGATCGTATTGGACTAGCTGCCCATACTTACCCCATGGAGCAACTCCGGAACACCTACAAGCACCTCACTGGCCTTCCCATACGGACTCTAATAAAAGTCAAACCCCTGCTTCTCATTGGAAGTGACCATCCCCATCTCATCACTCCCATTGAACCTGTCAGATTGGGACCGCCAGGTGGGCCTGCTGCCATCCGCACAAGGCTGGGCTAGACTCTGCAGGGCCCAGCGAGTGTAGTCCGTCACCATGCCCAATCACAGCAGTGTCTATTTACAACAGTGACACCCCAGGTGAGCGAGCTTATGAAACATGTTGAGATATTATGGCAGGTCGACATTGTTCCATTCAGAAGCGAGAAACTAGTTACTCGTTCAAGGCAGGACCAAGAGGCCATCAGCATCCTGGAGACCAAAACCATCAGGGTAGAGGTTGAGGGCATTCTCCGTTATGCAACCCCACTGCTCCGCTGGAAAGACATGCCGCTCTTTCAGGCTACCAAAGAAGCCGTCATGCCCTGTTTACGAAGTGTAGAGAGGCGACTTGCCAGAGAACCTGCACGAGCAGAAGCCTACAGAGTTGAGATGGAGAAACTAATAAAGGCGGGCTCTGTCATCAAGTGTGGACCGAAAGTTTCAGACGAGGAAGGTTGCGAGGAATGGTATATACCTCACCATATGGTGAGCCATAATGGCAAGAATAGGCTGGTATTCAACTGCTCCTATCAGTATCGAGGGCAGAACCTCAACGACCATCTACTGCCTGGGCCGACCTTAGGAGCATCACTACTGGGAGTTCTGCTAAGATTCCGAGAGCATGCAGTTGCAGTTAGTGGCGACATTAGAGGCATGTTCCACCAAGTTCGCTTCCTTCCAGAGGATCGTGCTCTGCTCAGATTTCTTTGGCGCGACATCAGCCAAGAAGGACCTCCTGCAGTGTACGAGTGGCAGGTGCTACCGTTTGGTACAACATGTAGCCCCTGCTGTGCCACATTCGCCTTACAGTGCCATGTCTCTGATAACAGCCAGCCAGATGAAGATGTGAGGATATCAGTTCAGAAATGTTTTTATGTAGATAACTGCCTCCAGAGTGTTCCCACAATTGCTGAGGTGAAGCATCTAGTCGACAAACTACGAGCCCTTCTTGCGTCTGCAGGCTTCGATCTACGTCAGTGGGCCAGCAATGAACCAGGTGTAATAAGTCACCTACCAGAAGAGATCGATACCCCAGAATCTACTCTAGGGCTAAGCTGGCTCTTCCACACTGATGTTCTTGGTTACAAGCATCGCCATGTGGAGTACGGTTTCCCCACGATGCGTAATATCTACAAGGTGCTGTCGAGTCAGTACGATCCATTGGGCTTCATCCTACCCTACACCACCAGGGCTAAGATAATTGTCTGACACCTTTGGGACAAACACAGGGGATGGGATGATCCACTACTACCGCAGGAGCTTCTGCAACAATGGAAAGACTGGGAAGAGGAACTGCAAGTCTTACCTCAAGTCACCCTGCCCCGACCGTACTTGTCAAAGTCTGTAGACATCTCCAGTCTTCAGAGAGAGGTGCATGTATTTTGCGACGCCTCAGAAGAGGCGTATGGCTCAGTGGCGTACCTCCGGACCACTGACCGACACGGTGAGGTGTATCTGTCATTCCTGATGGCCCGTTCCAGAATCGCTCCTAAGCGATTTCACTCTATGCCCCGATTAGAACTCTGTGCTGCCCTTACTGGTGCATAGCTCGCACAGGTGCTGAAGAGGGAGCTTACCATCCACATTGATCGGACAACCCTTTGGTCAGATTCCACAACGGTGCTGACATGGCTGAGGTCTGAATCCTGCCGGTTCAAGGTCTTTGTGGGCACCCGCGTGGCCGAGATACAGGAGCTGACTGACTGGCATGCCTGGAGATATGTTGATACCGCAAGAAACCCTGCGGATGACGTAACACGAGGTAAGAAGCTGCAAGAGCTTATTCAGCCAAATAGATGGAGCCTGGGACCAGCCTTCCTCCTGACCAGTCCAGACTCATGGCCAGAGGACCCCACTGTTGACCAAGCAGAAGATACCTCAGAGCTGCGCAAGTCTATCTTCTGTGGGGTCGCCGCTGTTGCATCAAGCCAGTCAACTTCAGACCTGGGTCAATACGGCTCGTGGAAGGAGTTGTTGGAAGGGACTGTGCAGGAGCTGCATGGGGCGGCCAACTCTAAGGATAAGCCCACAGCTGAAGACTACCGACAGGCTGAACAGGTAATACTTCAGAGGGCTCAGAGGGATAGTTTTCAGCAGGAGTACAGCCTCCTGAAAGCTGGTAAACCTGTCCCCAGCTACAGTCAACTTTGCACGCTGTCTCCAGAGCTGGATGAAAAGGGAGAGATTATACGTGTTGGAGGACGACTCCGTTGAGCAGAAGGCCTAGAACTGACCACTCTTCATCCAGTCATCTTGGACCCAGGTCATCGAGTAACTACGCTCTTGATTCAAGACTTTGATAACCGCCTCCGCCACCCAGGACCAGAGCGGGTGTTCGCCGAACTTCGACGCTCCTTCTGGATCTTGCGAGGGCGTGAGGCTATCCGGCGCTATCAGTATAGCTGCGCTGACTGTCGATGATGGAGGGCAAAACCTGCAGTGCCGAAGATGGCAGACCTGCCATCAGCCCGTCTGCGCCTTTTCAAGCCTGCCTTCTATTCTACGGGGATGGACTGCTTTGGGCCATTTGAGATCAAGGTGGGCCGGCACCGGGAGAAGAGATGGGGGATTATTTTCAAGTGCCTCACAACCTGGGGCGGTGCACTTGGACCTCCTTACCTCTATTGATACGGATGCTTTCCTGATGTCCCTTTGTCGGTTTATTGCCCGTAGAGGAATGCCTGCAGAGCTGTTTTCTGATCAGGGGACAAATTTCAAGGGAGGTGAGCGAGAACTACGTGAAACTTTCGTTAGAATGTCTAAAGAACTACAACATCTCCTTGCACCACAGAAGATCTTCTTCCGCTTTAACCCCCCAGCAGCTCCCCATTTTCGGAGGGGTGTGGGAGAGGGAGATACGCTCAGTTGAGAGCGCACTCTATGCCACAGTTGGTGCCCAGTCTGTTCCAGAAGAAGTGCTTCGGACCGTACTTACTGAGGTGGAAGGGATCCTTAACAGTAAACCCTTGGGTTATGTGTCTTCAGATGCCAGCGACCCAGATCCAGTGACTCCCAGTGTTCTTCTCATGGGGCGGCCTGATGGTTCGCTACCTCAGGTAGTCTACCCTGAAAGTGAGCTCATCTGTCGCTGCCGTTGGAGACACTCCCAAATCTTGGCGGATCACTTCTGGGCCCGTTTCATCCGACTCTATGTGCCGAGTCTACAAGCTCGCCAGAAGTGGCAGGCTACACCAGCTGATATTGCAAGGAACTGTGTTGTGATGATCGCTGATCCGCATCTTCCGCGGTCCCTCTGGCCCATTGGGAAAGTAGTCAAGACTCATCCCAGCTCTGACGGGCATATCAGGTCCGCTGATGTGAAGGTGAAGGAGAGAATCTACACCCGGCCAGTCGCCAGGCTAGTTGTCCTCCCTGCACTTCCTTCTGGAGAAGATGGAGACGGTTCCACTCCTGACACTACACCTCAGCCATAGAACTTTGTTGACTTTACTGATGAGCAAATGTATTACATACATTTGGGGGCGGCTGTAGAAAAGGCCTCAAAGTTATGTTAGTGTTGCTATTATTTAGTACAGTTGACCATAATGTGCTTTATGTTTCACTTTCACTCCCGTTTATTCAGTGCGTGTAATAGAGTAGCAAAGCACGCGCTTGTTTGTATACTATATCTGACGTCACGCAGTTAGTATGCAGTACGATAGAGATCATCGGTCGGTTGGATTATAATTGTGGGTGACACTTTCCTCAGAGTGTGCGTGAATGAAAGAAGTAAGTAAATCTGCTGCATTACTCGTGATATTGTATTTCTTTGTCAGCTGTTATTTGATATTTGATGTGGATGAGAGTTAGGAGTGTAAGGGTCGCTACACGACCGTTGTGTTAATTATATCCACGTTTGTACGTTACTGTCTAGCTTCGGTCCATCGGACTCAGTGCGTTGGGTTAAATGGGTTTAGACATGTTTATACTTCATTCAATACTAGAGTTTAAGAGATAGTCATATTCTGACTACTGTTTATTTTATGTTGCAATGTGTATTAGTGCTTAAGGAAGAATGAGTGTATGCATATGTTTTCTTTATTAATTTGTATTCGTTCTCTCTTATAGAAACCACACTAAAAATTACACTCACCTTTAAACTCACTTATACAAGAAAGAGGAAGGAATAAACAGAATAAAAATAATTATCTTTCCTCTCTTCATTTCACTCTCTGGAGATTTGGCCTTAAGTGGTGTTCTGGCCGACACACCTAAGTGAACCTGGTGATAAACCCAGAATTAGCACCTAGACTGAACGTCTACCCATTATCTTCACTTCAGTCATGTTTAGCTTCTTCCATTTTCTAATGATTGCTCCAACAGTGGACCTTTTTTCACCAAGCTGCTTGGCAATTTCCATGTAGCCCTTTCCAGCCTTGTGGATGTGTACAATTTTGTCTCTAGTGTCTTTGGACAGCTCTTTGGTCTTGGCCATGTTAGTAGTTGGATTCTTACTGATTGTATGGGGTGGACAGGTGTCTTTATGCAGCTAACGACCTCAAACAGGTGCATCTAATTTAGGATAATAAATGGAGTGGAGGTGGACATTTTAAAGGCAGACTAACAGGTCTTTGAGGGTCAGAATTCTAGCTGATAGACAGGTGTTCAAATACTTATTTGCAGCTGTATCATACAAATAAATAGTTAAAAAAAATCATATATTGTGATTTCTGGATTTTTTTTTAGATTATGTCTCTCACAGTGGACATGCACCTACGATGACAATTTCAGACCCCTCCATGATTTCCAAGTGGGAGAACTTGCAAAATAGCAGGGTGTTCAAATACTTATTTTCCTCACTGTATGTATATATATATATATATATATATATATATATATATATATATATATATATATATATATATATATATATATATATATATATATATATATATATATATATATATATATATATATATATATATATATATATGCATTAATTTTTTGTCTACTCCTGTGTATCAAAATTGCTTATATTTTGTTCTTGCATTGATGGGACATGTAACGATTTTGCACTTTGACAGTCAGTTAGAGATATAGACTAAATTTGAGTATTGTATATTTGGATAGTTTACAAAATAAAACTTTACTCTTATCATAATTGTATTGCATTGTGTTGTTTTAAACCCAAAACATTTAACTCAAAACATTCTTCATTAACAAATATTCAGTTATTTGTAAATATCCAATTTAATTGTAAAAAAAAAAAAAAATCAATGTAGTTTCGATGTAACTAGCTACATTTTGGTAGTAACTTGTAGTGTATCTAACTACTTTTTCAGAAGGGTATCTTGACTGTAGTTTAACTACTTTCATGTATAAGTAGCTTGTAGCTTGTCAAACTACTGTTTCAGAGTAGCTTCCCCAACACTGATTACAAATTCAACATATACAAATGATTACAAATTCAACATATACAAATGAAAGAGACAACATTTAGACATATATTTTTAAGATTTTTACATTCCACCTTAATGCATTTAAAAAATTTTTTAAAGGGAAACATTTTTTTTAAAGGGGAACAACTATAAATCATTGATAATTACAGACACTATTGAAAAATGAACTAGCAAAACAAACGGCTGCTTTGGTAACTTGTTATACTGATAGTTATAGCTAAATTCCATTGCAATGGATTAGCTTGCTAAAATATATGTGGTGTGTACTTAGCTATTACACATTCTCATACCTCATGTTCGGGTTATAACTGATGGATTTGATTATTTGGGGGACTACAGGGGCCCCATAAACTACGCCCCTGTAGTCTCCACTAGGTGGCGCTCTGAGTCAACAATGGTATTCCAAACTCACTATATGAAGCTGAAGGTTTTGGTTTTTACGATGATATCACGTGGTTTCTCGGAACCGAGTGCAGTTAAGGACACAGGGAAATACCATTTTGTCTCCAGTATTGTGTTGACAACAGCTGGACCTGTATAGCCGGTGTAGTTTTATGCATTGCACATTGAATATCATATCATGAAGATTGTTTGCTTAAAATTTATTCAAGGATTTGTACAAAAAAAGTTAGCGTGCAGAATAGTTGGTGGGTCACTTTGCAGTTGCAGCAGTAATACCTGCAAAGAGGGATAGCCTACATGAAAAGTGCTGTATATCAGTTCAACGCACCATACCAAATTTAATTTTAGTTTTTGCCTGTATTTATAATTAAGTTAGTTAGTGGCCTCATTTGTTAACATTAGTCAATGTATATTTAACTACGAATGAGCTATACATTTGTTACATTATTTATTTATCTTTGTTAACATTAGTTAATAAAAAATACAACTGTCATTGTTTGTTCATGTTCGTTCACACAGTGCATTAACTAATGTTAACAAATACAACATTTTATTTGAATAATGTATTAGTAAATGTTGAAATTAACATGAACTAAGATTCATAAATACTGTAGAAGTATTTTTCATTCCTAGTCCATGTTAACTAATGTAATTAACAAATTATAAGAAATGAAACCTTAAAATGGTAGCCTACCAATATGGCAAACAAAATGTAAACTAATACAATGGACTCATTGCATCACCACTAATGAAGAGCTGTAACTTGTAACAAAAAGATGGACATCGGTTTATATTTTATACATGTATTTATTCCGTTAATCAAATTAATTGTTCAAAATAATGTTTATACCAACTCCTATTGACCCTTTCCCCCAACCCGTTTAATTTTGTGCAGGTTGATTCAGAGAGATATTTTTTGTGCCAGTAGAAGTAAATTATGAAATAGTTTTACAACCCATCCCCATCTGCTCAGACATGATATTTCTAGTTTTTAGGTGAAAGTTTTAAGTAAATGTTATATATTAAATGAAAAGAAAATCTGTTGATAAAGATGACACCAGCATGCTTTAACCTGATCACAAATCAGAACCCTGAGGGGTTTTGTTTTGTTTTTTTGTCTTTAATATATCCTTTATATTTTTTCACAAGACTTACAACTTCTGCTGCCACCACAATCCTGATCAACCCAGTTAAGGAAGTACCTCGTAGTAACTTGTGACGTTGAACGAACCTGGGATTTCTATTGGCTGGAATTTCAGAGACTATTTAAGGCGTTCGCTCAAACACATTTCACCAGTTTACAGGCGACAACTGAGACGTCAGGAGCAAATATTTTAAGTCATTTCTCTAAAACGATTTCTACTGGCAAAAACTGTTTCTCAGGCAACAGCAAGAATGCGATCTGTGGTGCTTGTGCTCCTCGGAGCTCATCTTGCCTATGCTGGTGAGTAAATTATTTTAATATGGCAGGCTATAGCTACCATTTGTTTGTAAAATTGCAGATTGGCTTGCAATTCTATTACACTAAAAATGCCTACATGAACAGCCTCTATAGAGTCAACGTTTCGTGTAATTGACACTTTCCAAAAATATGTAGCCTATATTGACGCATATTTTAATTTTGCTCATTTTAATATGATTCTCAAAACTTTGAACGGCCAATTCATGCTAATGTGTAGCATTTATATTTTGATATAATAGGCTATGTATCATTTACTGACAATTTTCTTGACTGAAAAAATAAATTATACCTACTGGAAAATGTATCAGTAGATCATGTATACGAACTTGGTAAACCCACTACACTGTGGTCTACTTTTAATTATAAATAAACCTTATAATAATTGTTTTACGCAATCATGCCGTTTAAAAGAACCTACACCCTTAAAAATAAAGGTGCCAGGAAGAACCAATAAGGGGTTTTCACAGTGATGCTGTTTTTGGTTCCCTGAAGAACCATTTTGTGAAAGGTTCTTTAAAGAACCATTTTTTTTCTAACCATTTTATAGTCTAAAGAACCTTTCTGTGCTACAAAGAACCTTTTGTGCAATGAAAAAGTTATTTGGAAATTAAAGGTTCTTCATAGAACCATACACCCAGCCAAATAACTATTTAAGAACCTTTATTTAACAACTGGGGGGGAAAAAACGTCTGGGAGAAATTTATTTCAGTCTTTTTGTCCACTAGATGGCAATACAAGGCCACTAATCAACCCTTCCTTGCAGCCAACAATAATAATGATAATACTTTTCTGTGCAAAATGCAAAATTATTGCAGTGACTTGTGTGAATTTTGAATAAGCTGTATGCAAGTATGTCTAATTTGAGATGATTACTGAAATTCTAATCTCCCTGTTTGTGTCTCTGTCAACAGGAACACACTCTCTGAGATACTTCTACACTGGTGTGTCTGGAGACATTGACTTCCCAGAGTTCACTGCGGTTGGTATGGTCGATGAAGGGCAGTTCATGTACTTTGATACCAATGCAATGAAAGCTGTGCCAAAGACAGAGTGGATCAGACAGAATGTGGGAGCAGATTACTGGGACAGAGAGACTCAGAACCATATCGGTCAATCTCAGAACTTCAAAAGCAACATCCAGATCGCAAAGGAACGTTTCAACCAGTCAAAGGGTAAGTTGGTAACAACCCCAAATAGATTAACAAAGCCAATATTATCATCATAGATACAGATTTGAGTATTATTACTTGCAAGTGAAATATCTTTTCCATTATCAAGTGTATGTAAGTGGTTAACTTCTGTGCAATTGCATGCTAATAATCACTGATAGATTTTATAGTCAAGAGTACAGCTAGCATTTCTTTTCTCTGTTGATTGTCTACATGGAATAATATGCTGTTAGCCCAAAATAACGTGAATACTTCAATCATTCTCACTCTAAATCTTGAACTCCAACCAATCTACTACACCGATAAATAATGCAGCAGTGTTGATTGAAGGAAATGACAAGGCCTGTTGGTGTCTATTTTCTTTTTCAGTATTGAAGGTCGTGTGTCTATCAAACAAACATTAATGGGATTTGTGGATTTCAGTTTAGCATGCTTAGAATGGGACAGAAGGAAAAAAGTTAATTTAGACAGTTAAATATGTGCGTGTAGACAAACTGGTTGGTAATTACGTGCCTGTGTCCATCAGTTAAAAAATCCATCAGATAATTGAGAAGAATGAGATCAGATACTGAAGCATTTTATGTACTCAAATCTAAAGATACATCATTATTTTTCTGTGTATTTAGTGTGTATTAGCGTTTACTATAGATTTAAATTTCTATACAGTCTAATTTCTGGATTACAATCCGTCAGCAAAATTATAAATTTAATTATTCCAGCTGCTGTTAGAAAGGACTATAAATGATCTGTCACCTGCATGGTAATAAACTGCCAGCTGTGGTTGCCAAAAATTCCCTGTAAAAATACTCTGACAATGTTTCCAGATTTGCAGGAGGCCTGTATTTTACAACTTAAAACTGTATATTTCATGTGATATAATGTTAATATACTTACTTTAACTACCAAGATCTGCCGTTTTACCTTAAAATAACCACAATAATACAGGTGGCACAATGGAAAGTCACATGATGAATCAGAGTTCATTGTGCGTGGCCTGTTCATAAAACACATGGCCAATATTCATATATAGACGGTGCACAGGTCAAACACAAAACACCATTAGGGTAACACAGGACACTAAAATAATGCAATAAACATTAACTAAACAACAGAAAATGTAACACAAAACACACAAATGTACATTACTGATAACAAAAAAAACAAGAAACAAAATTATTTATAAAAGTGTAATCATGTAATTTGTAATGCAGTGCCTTATGGGAATGTCATTTTACCTACAGTTGCAAGAAAAAGTATGTGAACCACTTACAGAATCTGTGAAAATGTGAATAATTTTAACTAAATAAAAACATCATAGAGAATGCATTCTTTTTTATTTAGTACTGTGCTGAATAAGATATTTTACTTACATTTTTTTTAACATATAATCCACAAGACAAAACAATAGCTGAATTTATTAAAATAACCCAGTTCAAAAGTTTATGACCAACCATTGATTCTCAGTGCTGTGTTTCGATGATCCACGGCTGTTTTTTTGGTTTTGTGATGGTTATTCATGAGTCCCTTGTTTGTCCTGAGCAGTTAAACTGCCCAACGTTCTCTTAAATGCATTGTTTTCTTCTGGAGCATTAGTGCATTCCTCTGGAGCATTTATTTGGTTAAAATTATTCACATTTTCACAGATTCTGCAAGCGGTTCACATACTTTTTCTTGCAACTGTAAATTATATGATAATTGCAAAACCCTTAAAATGTGTAAAAACCATAAATTTGACAGTCATTTACAGTAAAATTAATTTAGTTTTTCACTGTGTATGTTAATGTAACTTACAGTTAATCAATTAACATGTTTTTAGAGTTTTTCTGTAAAAATTACAAACATCTTTTACAGTGTAATGATGTGTATTCTATCCCCTAACCCTAAACACACAAAAAATTCAGCATTTTTACATTTTCAAAAAAACATTTTTCAACTTTTTAAACCACTTCAAACTTTCTTTTCTCAAGCCAACATCAAAGTTCGTTCTCAAACTTTACTCGTCTAATCTATCTACCTACTAGCATGTTAACTGAAACATGCTAACAATGTAATAATACGTGTAAGCAACACCCTAGCAACCACCCCGAGCACCCTAGTAACTGCATAGTAAGACGCTAGCAACCACCCTCAATATCTTAGCAACTGCATAGCAACACACTAGCAACCACCCCAAGTTCCTTAGCAACCACATAGCAAAATCCTAGCAACCACCCTAATACCCTAGCAACCACATCGTAGCACCCTAGCAAACACTAAGAACACCCTAGCAACCGCATAGGAACCACAAAGCAACACAATAACAACCGCCTAGCAACCTCCCAGAATACCCTAAAAACCACCCAGAATGCCTTAGCAACTGCATAGCAACCACCCCAAGTACCTTAGCAACCACATAGCAAAATCCTAGCAACCACCCATAATGCCCTAGCAACCACATCGCAGCACCCTAGCAAACACCCAGAACATCCTAGCAACCGCACAGGAACCACAAAGCAACACAATAACAACCGCTTAGCAACCTCCCAGAATACCCTAGCAACCACCCAGAATGCACATACTCTACAGATATGTGTACAGTAACTGAAATACAGTGTTTAAAACCTCATAAAAAAATCTTTCTCTTCCTTCCTCCCTCCCTACTCTAGCCTGTGCTACACTGAGCAATGTACACGGTCTCAGGATTTCAGGCACTTGTTGCGCTTCTCGACTCTTCATGACCAATCGCTTCATGTACCCCCAAGTTGTAAGTCGCTTTGGATAAAAGCGTCTGCTAAATGCATAAATGTAAAATGCATAAATGTTTTCAATGGCATCCGCTGCAAAAAGCTTTATAAAGCTCCTAGTCCTAGATCAATTATAATTTTCCACAGCTCATGTTGTCTGGAGTTTTTTGAGTACTGAAATCTCTTGAAAAGATATTCTTGCAGTGTTTTGTCAGCAGAACAAACCCAAAAAGACCTTAAATAACTGAAGAGATGCATGTCTATCCCTCACAGCCTCGCTTTCATTCCCGTTAACAATCACAGGTGGCGCTGCTGTGAATAATTTCTATTGACCAGAACCTTATTCAAGAATTTAAAAATACTAAAATACATGATTAAATAATATTGAGCTGAAACTAGAGCAACCCAATTTAACAAAAAATATTAAAATATAAATTAACTATTTATTTATAGTAATTTATACAATATTTTTTTTATAAGAATACTAAAATACATATGATAAAATAAAATATAATATAATTAACAATAAATGACTTAATCTAGAGGCCATTATTTGTGTGTATTGCTTCTCGAAAAGAGCGATAAACCTCAAGTCTGCACTGTATGTGTCATTATTTCATCATTATATTTACATTACATTTATTTATATTTAGTTTCTCACATCTTCAGTTAATACTGAAAAAAACTCAATGTGGATGGACTCTATAAGAAAAGCTGTTCATTTATTTATCTGTGATTCAAGAACCTCGCTTTCCCCTACATGTGTTGTGTGTCTTCTGCTCATCAGAAGTGCACACACACACACACACGCACAGCTCAGAGGAACACTGATGTTGAAGTGTTGATCTGCTGAACTCAGAGTGTGTAGACGTGTCTCTGCAGAGCTCAGCTCCAGCTCTGCTCTCTCACTCCCGACTGTCATTGTTCAGTCGTCCCGAGATGGAGATCGGCTGAATCTGCTGGGATTCAGTAGGACTGGAGCTCAGATCTGCAGGATGATGGTCCTTCAGGAGCAGATTAAATACGGCTGATTTACACTGCTATTGTGGTACATTTGAGTCGCTCTTCAACAGTGTGAAGAGTCTTAAAAAGTATAATATCCTATTTAAGATTATGAATTTGATGTACGATAGATTTTAAGACTAACGGTTTTCCCACAACAGATAAAATCCAACAGACGAACACTGACAGAACGTTCAAACAACCAAGACTGTTAAAACTCCAACTGAAACTCCAACTGTCAAAAAATTCAAATGTAACCAGACACACACACAGGCTGCGTCCGAAATCGCGTACTATGTGAGTAGGTACTGCATTTGAATTTGAACGAACTTCGCAACCGTTAAAAAAGTACGTCCTATATAGTATGAATGAATGTAGTATGAATGTAATCCGGACGTACTACATCCGCCATGTTGTCATGATCATGTGACCTAACCAGCGTCAGTTGCGTCCCATCACCTCCAATCATAAATCGTCTCCCGTGGCCTCATGGGATAGTAAAGTGTCCATCGTATGCACACTTCAGAAACTCGCCGGAAGTAGTAGGTCATCCGCGTACTTTTCGCCTACAGTTTTCCGAATACTATGAATTCCGACGTACTACTCTGTTGGCGTACTGTTTTTCGCATACTATAGAGTAGAGAAGTATTCGATTTCGGATGCAGCCACACATCTGAACATCTGATTGTTAGGGGTGTTCGATTCCAGGTTTTTTGGAGTCGACTCCGATTCCCGACTCCCACTGTAAGAGTCTATGGAATCGACTCCATTTAATTTACATCAAAACATCGTCAGAAATAAGACAAAACTGCAGTTGTTACACACTTAAATTATTTCCCCCGACACACCGCCTTAAAATCCCCTTATTAAAACCACACACTTTTAGCGTGCCCGTCCAAATTAGTCCAATTTAGCGATGACTTGATGAGTGGCTGTCAGCGTTTCTACCTAGCTGTTGGCGATACCTAATTTTACAGAGGAAAAAGTCACGAAAAAAAGCTGTTGTCGAGTGACGGCGCTAAACGCACATGATCATTGTCTTAAAAGGTGAGTTAAATATACTAAATACTAAAATACACGCAATACTGCACACTTATTGATGTGTTTCTTCTTGATATGAGTTTATGATTTATGGTTAGTTTAATGATTATGAACACAGGGTTAACCATGGAAAACCAAATCTATATTTATTGCGTTAATATACCATCATTTAAACTAAAGCTAGCATGGAGGAAGCCTATGTAGAATACAAACTAAAGTCGCCGTGACTGTTTTCCATTTCTAAAGTAAGCACTCAAATAAATGTGTGCGACAAAGTTTCTGCGACAGCTCTCTGACGCGGCGTATTACGTCAGTGTCTGAATTCCTCGCTTCATTTATTTCGCTCCTTGCTTATAGTGCACTCAACCGCCATGCACTTTATAGGGATTAGAGGATCAGTAAACAAGTGAGCGATTTCGGACACAGCAACAGAGTCGACACAGAGAGTCGATTCCTGTGCTGGAGTCGACCCCGACCCTGAGGCTATTCAGAGTCGAGGAATCGACTCTTTTGGAGTCGACTCCCCATCACTACCGACTGTCTCTCTTATAGGAGCTCCAGAATGATCAACTATTAAAACTTTGTTCAACTTTCAGACGAGGCTTTGTCAAGGCAGCATCAGAGTTTATCGTGATGAACCTTAAATATCTAGTTTTGTTCTGCGATCAATCAAATGCAGTTTTGGTTTGGTTTTAATATCATGTAACCAGAGTATGTTTCTTCAGAGACGCCTGCTCTCTGCTGTCAGGAAAACTGTCCTTTCTACTGTTACGATCCGTTTATATAGTGAAGAGATACAAGAGTGTAAAAGAAGGAAGATAGATGAGAACGGATGGGAATCAGAAAGAATTGAACAATTCTGTTCCTGAGACACGGTTCCCGTTCATTAACCGATCCATTAACGATTCTTTAAAAAAAAGAATCGATCCTAACTAGAATCAGCAAACACACTAAACAAAAACAATATTACTTCAGGCAACGTTTCTTTGTAAATTTAAGTCGCATTTATTATGACAGAACGTTCTTCCTAATGTGTGTCTTCAACAAGCAGTCAGTAACTTCACTGGTTTAACTCGCACACGCCTAAAATACACACAACACAGTCACAGTTCACGGTTCATTTTGACTGGACGTGATGAGAATCGCATGACACCCGCTGCAGTGAATGAGTCAACGACTGCTCCGAGCGATTCAGTCGGTGAGTGATTCAGTCAAACCGATCATTCGGAGCGCTTCATAAGAGTCGTTCATCCGTGAGTCAGATTACACTGATGGCGCAGGACGTTTGCTGTCGTGTTCATCCAGCGAGGACATCGCGGTAGAAATCATGTCGTCTGTTTATTGTCTTTGTGTTATTCCGCAGCACACGGTCTTTCTCTCTCATCATAATAAATTCAGACGATGAACTCGCATCTCAGTTAAATAATCATTTCTGTCGCTGTCGATTCGGCGGTTAGAAAACACGGTCAGAGTATTTCAGCACAGCGTCTGTCAGCGTCAGTGGAAGAGCAACCGACTGAACCGAATCTCACAAATCACTCAGTTCTGTTTTAGAGGCAGAGGAGAAAAAGTGAAACCGTTTGAGCTGAGATGCTTCAGATGAGCTGAAGTGATGTGACAGGACGTCCTGCTGAATGAACTCATGATTGATTCGTCAAACAATCTATTTTATATGAATCACAGGAGCTTTACGACGTCAAGCGTGTTTTATATTGCGTCTCCGTCTGTGTCGTGGTTCCTCAGAATAAGATTGCTCTCCTGTGATTGGTTTAGCCGCTGCTGAAGCTCAGGATCGGATGTGATTCGTCAGACGTCACGTGAGGCTGCTTTGCTCTTATT